>LD366658.1:22882-41362 GCA_001465055.1 Ptychodera flava | reverse complement strand
ACGTTTGGGCAACACTGTGACTATTAGGTGTGACTCGTGTGTCGCTGGTTTACAATCCGACTTCCAGCGAGTATAGACCCTTGAGCGCTTGTTAGGAGCTCACTAAATTCCATGTACTGAATTGGTTGCTAAGCTACCGTATCGTCACCCAATATAGGCTGACTTTCATGTGAGTCTGCGGCGATCTCTTTAATTTTTGTAACCTAAGCTGCGGTAGATCGTGATCATAGCAGTATGAAATTACGTCGCTATCAACGCTCATGGTGTAAAACACGCCTTTATTTTTTAAAGCGAATTCTTTCATTGAAGTGTTTTTGACATGAATAAGCGGTTAGGCGAGTCTACGGTGACACAAACAACGCGGTAGTTGTTCATTAACCAGGTGCTTGTAGTATGGAGGTACCTATATACTTGTAGGTACATAGCGGAGTCACAGGTTTGAATACTAATCAACATATAGACTTGGTTCAAGTCGGTGAGTTTTTAAAAAATAAAATCATTTATATTAGTCTCTCTTGTGTCTCTCCTATTTCGTACAAACCTATTTGGAATTCGGTAGCCCAGGCCATGTTTTCCCAGCGATTGAATGCGTTACCTTTGAGTCTGCGCAGTATAGTGAGTTAGTTTATGCCGGATTCCGGGTGAAACTCCCCTCTATAGCGTTCACCCGACTCACCGCGTCCACTCCACTCTCGCGCGCGTTTCACACGAAAGCAAAATACATATTATTGCGTTCACTCCACTCAAACATTAACAAATCACAGACTTGAACCAAGTCTAATCAACACACAGCATGAAAAAGAAAAAAAAAAACATGGGGGAAAAACGTTGCCTGTAATTACTTAATGGCGATTGTTGTGGTCATTTCAAAGACAAGTTCAAATACTTCTATAAGGAAACCATTCAAGGGGTTGCGAACAGGATTTTCGAAGGAAAAAGGGTGTTCACAAGTGATTTCTTGACGGCTGGGAATGCCATTTTTTCTGTCTAGGAACAAACAGTGGGCAGTTTTCTTCGAGGCATGCGGGCATTCGCCACTCGTTTGCTACACGAATAACTTTAATATGTCTAGTTGTTGTGCAAAAAGCATGAGTCACTGATGTTTCTTGTCGACGAGGAAGGTAGATTATGAGGTCAAGGAACTTCAGCGGGAATTAGGGCTGTACTCTTATTCTATTTAGAGAGGGGGCGTGGGGAAGACTAGTCAGTGTGAGAGGGACTTTGAGTGCGGGATCGACAAGCAGCTGCTTAAATCTTCATTTTCTTTATTAAATTTTAATTTAATGGAAAAACAGAAAACGAAGGATCCCCAAAAACAACGTTTGAATGGCATAACACATGTTAAAGAAAACTGGCTACATTTTCTAAAAGTCGGTCGCTTGACTGCCCCCGCTGTTCTATGTTAATTATATATCTATGCTTGATAGTTCTCCGGGGTCTGCATTTCTTCTTATAATTTTGAGGCAAGGACACCCCTGTTCTTGAAATGACATGGCCCAACTATTCAGAGCTCTACATTGCCAAGCATATGATGTGTTTTAGACACGTTAACACTTATCACTTTGTATGGCAATCGCTTCTTATTACAACAGTGTTTTCTAAGATAAAAAATGGTTCAAAAGGTTTTCTAGTAACAGAAACGACGATTTCACTATCAATTGTTCTGGAGTTGACCTTTTTGACCTTTCAGGTTGAGCGAGATTAACCAAGTAGGTTACTGAAATACCATCGTTCTTGGCGCTGTTTGCAAACGTCTACGCTGCAGGAAGGAGGAAATGTATAGCCTGTTGGTCGTGTGCAGACACCAGATGGCGTTTTTTCGCACCGTGTGAGACTGTGAATTATATTTTAGGTTGTGCATTTAATTATAAATTGGCGTGAGAATGTATGCGATTGTGTTTAATCACGGTCCCTTCACAACTAAACGTTTCTTGACTGCACAATGATTCTAATGTATAAGATTATAACGCCTCGCCTATCCACATTTCCTCAACATGTAGTTTGTCTCTTTGTCTGTAAAGGTTTTTACTACGAAGAGAGCCAAAATATTCAGTTTTTGAGTGAAAAATTGCTTTGAACGAGTGAATTATAACACGGTCTGAAATCTACATCACCCAAAAATCAATATACATACTAGAGACTGTATGCGTGATAGAGCGTACGCTCCTATTCCTAATGCAAGCATGTTTAGCCGAACTCGTCATGTCTCACAAGTTAGGCAGAATATCTTCCGCGCCACCATCTGCGACAGAATGAACGAGGCAAGTTAGGCAAACGTGCATCTTGCTTGATTTCTCAGTAGTAATATTTTTGCGTCGCTGAACAACGATGAAGTGCAGCTGTTAAAACGCGCCCAGAATTGTTAGTCCACCTTACAATGTTTTTGCATCGCATGGCATTGCATTCTCTGATAAACCCGACTGAATAAACAAACAAACAAACAAACAAAATAAATTAGTAGATAAGTAGAAAATATCGTTTACTATTTACTATTTTTCTCTTCAAAATTTTGCCGTAAAACAATTGTAACATGTGTTCAACTTATGTGAAGGCACTATATTGCTTTCACGGGCGTCAAGATATCGTCAGCGGGATTTCTTCCTATGAAAGCCACGATTTTCAAGCCGCCAATCATAATGAGGTTTTGATTGTCTCTCTTGTTGTAATACAATACTAACATTACTGATTATTACTCGCTAAACGTATTTTACTGTGATATTCGACCGAATGTTTTAAAATCTACGATTATAATTTCCCCCGCGCAATCAGTGAACTTTTGCAAAATCTGCACGCTAGCCCAGTCTCTTAACTTTACCAGAAATTCGAGTTAAAAGTAGGTGTGTGCCTCATTTTGTGCTAAAGCACGTCCCAATTTGACTCGACCATGTTTAATGTCAAAGGTCACGAGTGGTAAACTGCCCATATTTACCGAGTAACTTAGACTCGCTTCAGGTATGTGGGCATAAGTATCAAAACATAATAAATTGAAGGACTAAACATCAGCAGACCGACGCGCTAATGGTAGTCTGTTCGCAGATCGTGAGGTGAACGCCTTGGCAGGCCAGTAATGCAGCTGCCGAGACAATCCAGGCGACAGGGGCAAGTCTACCAGTAAACTCCTGAGAGGCAGTGTAATGGCAGGCGTTCCCCGTCGTATGTCGTACAAAGGGCACTGTGAATCCATTAATAATATTTGACAGGACTGTGTATGTCTTATCGTACCCACCATAGCGGCACAAAGAGTGTTGCTCTATAGAAGAAAGCTAACAAACAGTGTATTTTATACGTACCTGGACAATACCGGCCGAAGGCGATATGCCATCTTATGAAGTCACTCGAAGCACTCTTTTTTATACACTCTGGTCTGCCCGATAAGAATTGATGGCATATAAATCTAAACATGGTTGTTTTTCAAGTAAACGACAATCCTCAGAGCTTGACTAATAGACCTTAGGTTGTTCAGAATGATAAATGGAATACACAGAATTTCATTTTAGGCTTTGGATGGTGTACATTTCTTTAGAAAACAGCGCAGTTACGTCTAGTTATGAGCATTTGTTATCTCGAAGATTTTAAACAATTTGACTATCCCTCTGAATGTATATAGGCTGACCTAGCGCAGCGACAGGTGTGCCAGAGTAGAGTCCCTTGAGCTGTGATTCGTCTCACTTTACTAACAGTCTGTTCAACAGTACACTGAGTCTCGGTGGATGTTTTTCCTGTAGAGATCAAGTCAACAGAGGGAGGTTTGTTCATGCAGTGTAAACTATCCTTGACGTTCGTGTTCAACCTGAAAGATCCGAACCGCTATTGAACCTGTTCCACCGGCTGTTATAATAAAGAACCAAGTCCGACCGGGCTTGGCAGGAAACATGCATGACGGGAGCATAGACACTCCAAAAACGACGGGAATGAAAAAAAATATGTCACTAACATTTACACAACTGGTTCCGCGACCAGAAATTTTTTCAATAAGTACAACAGGGAGTGATACAGATCATCGAAATCCGCAACATTTGTTGATAATTGATTGCTGTGTAAGTAAAAATAGGAAATATAAGTAAATGAATACACAGCATGTTGTTAATGTGCTTGTTTTAATCAAAGCGAGTCATGATCTCCAACCGTTAGGCAGAAAGGACATTGGCTAGTGTAACTCATCTGTCTCTCAAGTGTTAACTAGCGGGTATGGCAAGAGTGTATAGTAACCATGGTCCCTTCAGGAACCTGTCTGTTCAGAGTGTGCATTTAGGCCAAAAAGACATCGGCTATTGGCTATCGTAACTAGTTCTACAATAGTGTGTAGTTAGGTAGAAAATATATTGGCTATATATTGTACAGTAACTAAACTGTCTGTCCAGTGTGTGCAGTTAGGTAGAAAATGCATTATTTGCTAACATAATTCGTATGTCTTGCAACTGCTGTGTAGTTCGGTAGGAAATACATTCGCTACCGTTAACTGGCAGGTGTGACGACTATGTGTAGTTAGGCAGGAAAGCCACTGGCTACCATAACAAACATATCTTGCAAGAGCCGTGTAGTTAGGCAGAAAAGACGATGGCTACCAAAAGCTCATACATCTGGCAACTGCTGTGTAGTTAGGTAGGAAATACATTCGCTACCATTAAATGGCAGGTATAACGACTATGTGCAGTTAGGCAGGAAAGCCATTGGCTAGCATAACAAACATATCTTGCAAGAGCCGTGTATTTAGGCAGAAAAGACGATGGCTACCAGAGCTCATACATCTGGCAGCTGCTGTGTAGTTAGGTAGGAAATACATTTGCTACCATTAAATGGCAGGTATAACGACAATGTGCAGTTAGGCAGGAAAGCTATTGGCTACCATAACAAACATATCTTGCAAGAGCCGTGTAGTTAGGCAGAAAAGTCAAGGGCTACCAAAGCTCATACATCTGGCAACTGCTGTGTAGTTAGGTAGAAAATATATCGGCTACCGTTAACTGGTAGGTATGACAAGAGTGTGTATTTAGGCGGAAAAGACATTGGCCAATCTAACCACGGTCCGGTCCCCCACAAATCCTGTCTGTCCAGAGTGTCCAGCTTGGTCAAAAAGACATTGGCTATTAGCTTCCATAACTAACAGGTATTACAGGAGTGCGTAGTTGGGCAGAAAAGACATTTCACTATTGTAACTCACCTGTGCAGTTAGGCAGAAAATACATTATTTGCTACCATAATTCATATGTCTGGGAACTGCTGTGTAGTTAGGTGGAAAAGACATTTGATATCATAACAAATACATGGAACTCTTTTTTAGCTCCATGCTGTGACGCGAACGTTAGGTGGAGAAGAAATACCCTCTATGCGACTTGCGCGGGCAGTTTTCACTCAGGTTTTAAGGTAAAAGAACTTTCGCAACAGCGTGCGTGTGTCTAGCCGGGGACCTTGCACATAACCTGTAGCTATGACTCCTTCACCTGAGCGCGATCGATAGACGCTACAGTATCCACTGCAAGATCACAGTTTGCTGTGGACCTTGGTAGCACGACATGTGCGAAAGAGAATAAAAGAACGCCTTCCTAGAAATCAGTTTTCGGATCCCATTTTATACAAATGGCTGTCAAGTATATGCCTGTACAGCGATTTAATATGCCAGGCCTGCATATTAAACCGCTGTATGTACAAGACCCTGTGCCCCTTTTTATTTATGAAGGAAAAGTTGTATCGGCGCTCAGATTCGTTGACCTGATGAAGCAAAAGAGAGGTTAAGATTGCATCCGTAGCGAGAACGCAACTTAGAGTGGCTACGCGTTCCGTACGCGTAACGCTCTCCACAGATTCCGATTGGGAATAAACTGGCCCCGTCGCCTGTGTCTTTTACCGGCGGTAGTAACTGGCTGCAGCCGTCACATGTCCGTATGTCACCGCGTTCACCTAACGATCTACACAACAGTCTACCACTAATGTGTCAGTCTACTGAAGATTATTTCTTCAATTTGCTCTGTTTTGATTTTTATATTCCCATAGACTTGAAGCAAGTCTTGATTAAGGTATGCCGAGTCGCATTGTCTAAAGATTTTGCTGTATTATCAGGTTAGGCTAAAAAAAAAAATATATGTGCTGTTCCGATTACCCGACCCAACCCAATTTTAACCCCCCGACCCTAGACTTTTTAGAGCCTCGTAAACCCGGAAGTAAAAATAACGGTATGAAAAAAACGTGAAACGCATGAAATCACGCGAGAACTATGACAAATCGCGCAAATCACGCGAGAACTAATACGTCATTCTTCTAGAAGTGATGCCAGACGCTCATGAAAACTTGCGACATGACACTGACAGTTGTTGCACACTGAACGGTTTCCGATTTTCAAACTGCTGTATCTCAAAAAATGTTAGGTCTAATTCAATAGAATTATCGATAAAAAAATTCCAATTCAACTGCTCGTTTTACCATGGGATTTTTTTTGAAAAGAAAAAAATATCGTGTCATTTTAGCGTTCAAAATCCAGCATTATTTTTCGCCATACAGCGTGGCGTACTGCGGCACGCACATTTCTCAGGCCACTACTTCCTATGTTAGAATGGAATGGCTCGTTACAGTATGTTGTTCAGTGCCTAAACGGCGCTTTGTAGGTAGGTTTTCGCTAAAATGCAGGGACAATTTTCAGTGATCGGAGTTAGTATACCAAACAGCAACTGTTATATTAAATTTGCGGAAAGTTTGAAGCATTTTCATGGCCGTTTTTTGATGTAATCTTTCATTTACCTTCTTGTTGTCATTTCCGAACCGCGCCATGCACAGCGCGGCCATATTATGCAGGCCAAGTGAAAACCCGGAAGTGTTTTGTGATAGTGAATCGAGCAAAATTTTGGTCAATTTTACTTTTAGTCATTCTATCATTAAAATATAAACCCGTACACCAAAAACTGTGTGTTAAGGTCAGTTCTGAGTAGTTTCAAAATCTGTGCGTTCGGAATTTACCGTGAATTTTGCCGTACGTACGTACTTCGTTGAACAGCCCCAACTGCCAACGCCACAATCAGCTGTTTTCAAACGTTAACCCTGGTAGTTTTGCGAACATTAAACTGTGTTCATTTTTCATCTGTTGATGTTACACACAATTTACAAAATGATATTTCAGGCAGAAATGAATACTTTTTCAATGATGTACCGGTATGGGAATAAAGTCAGCATGCCATGGTTATTATTATAATAAATGTATGTAAACAACCTTAAACGTAAACTGGGGAAAATGACAGTGCAGGAATCGGGAATTGATAAACAAGACTAGTTGAAAGACGGGCAAATGAAGAGAGAATGAAAAATCTAAGGAAAGGAAAGGAAAAAATCATAACCCTGACTCTAGATTTCAATGCTAAAGGAAAACTGACTACAACAAGATGACAGCTTTTTAGGGGGAGTAATATTCTTGTGTAAAAAAGGACAGCTCCAGGGGGATTATTCTGTACTGTGAGTTGATCAGTTGAAAAATGACTTATTTTATTCATATTCCTATGATTTATGGTTTTTTGAATATCAGAATTTCTCAAATGTAACACTTAAGAAATTTTACAGATCTAATTGTTATTACTCAAGTTTAACTGTCCAAAATTTGACAGAGCTAGCTTAAAAACTCTGAAAGTTACAGTAGTTTGAAAATGGCAAAAATAGCTTATTGACTGGTAGTATACACGATGCCGTCCAATTAATTTTCAACTCTGTCTCACAAAATTTTTGGCATTTTCAAGTCTCTGTGTAAAGACAACAAAAGCTCCTTATACCGTACTCTTACAATATATTGCACAAAAAGTATTTTAAAGCAGATTAGTTAGAGAATTAATGTTATTATACAACTATATTTTATCATAGGGATACCCACAAAATGACTCTTAGCCATATGTTGAAATTTTTTGACCATTTGTCAAAAAATTTAATTCTAAAAAAATCGTAACCCTGGAAGTAGACAAGATAGAACCATCATTCAAACAGTATTTTGAATCCTGAGACAAGATCTTCAAGAAAACATACAATTCAAGTAAGTTTAACCAAGAACAAAAAAGGGCCTGTTATCCCTACTTATAGCAGGCCTCGTCTCAAACAAAATGGTGACTCGCGATGGACATAACGTGTACTCAATTTTGTTTCTCAAATGCGATCATGGTGAAGAAAGGTCGATTTTGTCTTCTGTTAAACAGAACCGAACATTCGAAGAAATTTTGGAGGAACACCATCCAGGTTTTTATGAATGTAAAATGTACAAGTAGGAAACAACTGCCAAACGACAAGAGAACGTGTGACATCAGTAGCTATGAAAACGAAGCTATCGGTGGCGGTTTATCGACGGTGCGTCTTCCATGTCGGTCATCATCAGGTCAACCCACGGTCCCTCCACAAGAAAACGTGCGTGCACCGCACAAGCAGTGCTTGTATCGATCGCGCTCGGGTCAGAGGCCATTACCACTGTCTCGACTGCAGAATATTCGTTCGTGTTGTGAATATTTGTCTCACTTAGAAAGCCTTTAGTAATTACAGGGAGGTTGACCGGGGCATTGGGGAGGGTCACATTTTAGAAAACTGTCCAAGGAGAGGGTCACTTTTTATAAAACTATCTTAGGGGAGGGTCACTTTTGACAGAAAATGGTTTTAAAGATAATTTTACGGCCAAACCTTTGAATGTCCATTTAATATTTCTTGATAGGAAATTGCCGACAAAATACATCGACTCTTTTAAATACATACAAATTATCGACAAGTTTCACAAGGAATGAAGATGCAGTGGTATCCTACATTAAACACCTTGAACAATTCAAACTGATGAAAGACAAGATTCAAAAACACATGGGACAGATGGCAAAGTGCATATCAATTATCGAGTGTCTACACATGCACAGATATTGTTATGTTAGTTTTATGTTTTATATTGGCAAAAATTGATCATAGTTCTCTCATAGACTACCATGAATCTTAAATCAACATTTCGATGAAATTCCAAAATCCAATTTCTGATCATGTTAATGCTTAAGTATTTCAACTCGTACATTGTGTGAATCTCGAGTACGGAGTCATTTTGCAAACGAGACAATCGCCATCGATGAGATAGAAATCTCGTTTGGAGTCATCCATAGAACTGTCATAAATTAAAACTGTTTGTCATATAGCCATATTTTTACTTTGATACAGACACGGCTTGTCGGACAAAATACTAAAAAAATATTAAGTACCGAGATTCACATTAAACTATAGAAAATAGAGAAGCTGTTTCTATTTTCTTGATAAACCTGAAATAACAAAAAAAACAAATGTGTGAAATACTGTGGAAAAATTATTTGTTGAAAGGTTCAACATACGAAATACGGATTTTCAGTTGCATGATAAACATAATAAGATTAAGAACAATAGGGCGTTTTTTCAATTCTGGCTCAATCTCAAAGATTGAAGATAGAAACCTTTACTGCACTGACGTCACGTTGCTGTATCTGTTTAAGCGAGTGTGATAATATGAATTCCATTCCAACTTATTCGATGAAATGAAATGAAAGTAATATGTAGATCGGATAATTGCGCACCTGGATGCAATGAAACAGCCTGGTTTCAAGTGAAGTTTTAAAACGGTTTTAAGGTCAGATTTACTCACCTTTCTTAAACAGTCATTACCAAGTGCATCGCCAGGACAAAACTCATCAACAGTGGCATGGCAAGATAAGCCGCTACTGCATCAGCCCCACCTTGAACAAAATTGTAAAGTTTGTTGAGAATTTTCTGGATCTGGACATATTCATTCCGAAATAAAGTGAAATAATAAAAACAATAATAATTATCTATTAGTTGTTGATAACAACTATTTTAAAACAAGAACGTCTTTTTTTGGTTGATTGCGTTTTAAACATAATATCTGTATTCAAAAGATGTTTTCCATTTAGCCAAATTTATGTAAATATTACCGACTGAATTGAACGTTGAAGATAAGGTTTCTATTTGAATTTGAAAAATGCAATAATTACGTTTGACAGGTGATTTACATTTCCAAAGTGCAATAACTATTACCTCACATAGAAGATAGCCGCTAGAAATTGATAGAAGGAACTTACACTTCTCCAATGTCCCTGGTGTACTCATTGGACTGGTTGTTTCTGGATTGCTTTCATCCGTAGACATTGCATGAGGCGTTGATGTTGGGGGATCTACATGACAACAAAGTTAACAAATATAGTTTTTTCTATTTTGGCCTATTTAAATATGGTAACATATTTACCAGCAGTTTCATGAGTCTTGCCATATGCTCTCAAATTTAATACTTCTATAAAGATGATTGAAATGGAGATGGAAGAGGAGAATAGGATAATTGGCTGTAAGGACGATACGCTTTCTGTGCAGTATATTATTTCAACAAAAAATCAACAAGTTTGTCATATCATGAGAAATTATACTCCTTGTTATATATACGATAAACGGGGCGAGGCAAGTCCAGATGTTAACTTAAAGAAGTAGTATGCCAAAGGTCGTGTTTGTTCTCCAACCACGTTAATAAGATTTAGGCTATGCTAAGAGAAACTAACAATATTATTTAACATTGTTTTAATGGTATTACCATTGCAATCTTTGCCTCCGGCCTCACCAGTAGATCTCCCGAGACTAATGCAGTGTCGTGCACTATTTGTTACCACACCAGTGCCTTTTATCTGTGCACATAGATAGTCTACAGCTGTACAGGCATCTTCGTTGGAAAACTTGATCGTTACGGTGTTTCCGTTCATAGCAAAACCAGTCTGACTCGCAGCAATGGTAGTAGGATTTCCACTAGTTGGTGCTGTGCCACCAGCAGCTTGTTCTGTCCCTGCTATCTTAGTATCGGATATATCATAGAAGGCGACGTCAATGCCGTCGATGTCTCCACCACTAGAGCCAGAATTGACCGTGACGGTGAATGTGATAGTGGTGTCCGTGACTCTGTTGTATGATATTTGTGCGGGGTCTGAAGGAGTGGTTATACTGTAACTATCTATGGTAACATCTGCAATGAATAAAAATGGACGTGATGGAAACTTAATCAGTATAAAATAAGTCAATATATGAAAAGGTGACTTCATCCAGTATCCAGAAATATCACCATGGTGTAAGGAATAGCTATCCCATATAAATAATTAAATCACAGTTTAAATTTTATTTGTAAATCATAGTAATTTTAAACATATTTTTAGCTTTCTTTGTATTTCTTATCATATTTCAGTATATTTCTTTTCATATCATATAGATGGGTGGAGATAATTAAAATATAAGTGCACGAATTTGTAAAATAAGACCACAAAGCAAGTTCAAAAATTGAATGAATTCTGTGTATTCTTCGAATAAATGTCTGGAATAAAACTAATTGACATTCGCGCAGTCGGCGACAAAATTAAATACGTATATGCGAGATTCAATGTTCTGTGATAGATGGGGATCGCGGAAGGTGAGCACAAAGGAAAAGAGGAGACCCGAAGTTCTTAACAGCAATAATGGGAACAAACGGGTTACACGTGCAGAAAAGCAATGCCAGATCAGAATAGGTACAATTGATACTCACCCTGTGCGTTGATGCGTGTCAAAAGAAAGGGAGACACAGAGAAAAGGGCGACCAGGAGCGTGTATCTGGAAAAATATATACAATTATGTTAATTAAGAGCCATAAAATATAAATTGTACCATTAACCTCTTTCTTTCCTCTGAGCGCACGACAGTCAAAAGTTATCAAGCGTGAAGACAATATTAAGACAACAGTTTACCTCGGCTTGCTACCAAGGCAGATGAACAGCGTTAGGATGAAATGTGCGGCATTGTAAAAGTGAACAAATGATAAGATATGCTGTGCATTCATTATCACATACCCAATGCCCATATCACTCCATCCTGGTGACGTAAATCGTAAAATATCAGCCATGACATTTTTCGGTAAATAGCAAACAAAGGAGTTGAAAGAATCGCCAGCGGATATCTGAATATATATTATGCGAGTAACCGGAAGTGTACCCGACTAAATTGTTTGAGTGTCAAATCAGAAAAACACAAAGTATTATTTTTGACTCGCCATTAATAACATATATATCGCTCTTATTAACTAGTCAGAATAATTCTCCACCTTGTCATTGATACACACATTATATTACCGTGCCCTGACCGTCGCATTTTGATTGGTCGAGCTGAACCACGTGACTGACTACAAATACACAGTAATGGTTTGTTTACATGCCCGTGAATATGAATAATAAGATTAACAACTCAAAATATCGTAACCTTAAAGCTCAAAGGTAAATCATAATCAATCACAAAATAAAATGGAGCACTTGTCGGTCAAGGTGAGATACTTTTTTTCTGAAAGCATCTCCGGATTTACCAATTTTTACAGCGCTTCGACAGTGCCTCGCGTATTGCTCAGTTTCTGGGGCTAAGTTGTCGTTCGCTCCTAAAATTTTCGGAAATTTTGACGGTTTTCTTTGGTTCGCTGATAATACAATGGAAATAATAGACTGCGTTCTGACCATCAACGTTTATTTGTGGGCGCGGGCTCAAGGAAAGCCAAAGCCTCGCCCGTTAATTTTTGGCTTTCCTCTCGCCCTTGCCCACAAATAAACGTTAATGGTCAGCGCGTCGCCCGTTATTTCTATAATATCGTTTCTATCACGTCTTACAAATAGAAAAAAAAACCTACCGTATGTACGAAGGAGGACAAATGCCAAGAATGCTGGGATTGAATAGTTGAAATCCAAAATTCGAATGGATCACGTGTACAAACAAATCCCCCTTCGCAAACGCTCACAGACGTACGTGTATTACTGTAAGCGTCAGTACCCATGTTGGCTTGTTTTTACCGCCATCACGTGATCTCATGGGTGTATGAGTCTGTAGCACGTATCCATGACGACATTGTATTAAATAGTCTGGTACCCTGTCCCTGGTATGGGCTATTGAAAGCATGGCTATCATTGGTCAACAGTAAAAGTGCAATGATTGCGTTGAATCTATTTCAAAAGTGGAGCAACCTTCGAATGTAGATTTCGTATGCACATGGAATCATTTTAAGTCCATATTTTCCCGAATCGAGCACCCTATGTCGATTTGAATGAAAACGGAAAATCATTTAGTTTTGAGTCATTGCCTTACATGCAAAAGGCCACCATGGACGGTCACCAGGTCACATCTGAGAAAAATATCGCAAACGATAATCGTCATTTCACCACTAAATACCATCATAGAAAAACAGAGTCGGAGACTGAAAAGTGAAGCCGTGCAAACAACTTCACAGTTCGATGTTTATTCACCTAATTTCCGAGCTTATCAATGTACAGATGTGCTGATCACATAATCTTGTCAGGTGACTTTGCTCATTAATATGCAGTCAAAATTCTGACTGAAGTCGAACACTGGACCATACCCTACCCTATTTCCTTTAGCAGCGCGACCAGCGGTAGAATGGGTCAGGTAACAAGACGATGTATTCAAAACATAGCCCTCTGTGTCAATAACGTGATGCAAAAATTGTCATTATCATATACCTACATTCACGTGCCTGTGTAAAGCTATGGGAGAAAGCGCCCTCAGATCCGTGCATTTTTTTTACGTATCACGCTCCGGCCCGGTGCCCAAATATGGGCAATCGCGTGCATTTCTGAACTATTTCGATTCTGGTTGCTACGCGCGTTGCTATCTGCAAACGTTCCATTCGTACATAAAGCCAGCGCGAGATTAGGAAAACGTCTGCTCGCTCAGATCATAGTTGCGCGTGGCGACAGTGGAGCCGTGCAGGTGACATCGGCTTTTATTTCTAAATTCTAGTGAAATTCTGTGTGTACTAAGTGCGTGCCTGTTCAGTATAAATTACCAGAAACTGACAACACGCTTTTGTCCTTCTAACACCTCGATTTCAGCCTTGATCCCTGTTGGTCACGTGCAGTACGGATGTTGCTTTGCGCGTTCTAGAATTCTGCAGGTAAACAAATGACGTCATTATGTATGTCAATCCGCGACAGGAAGCGGTCATCGTATTTCTGAAAAACTGACACAAATGGCGATGCATTTTTGATATCGCACGCATTTTTATCTCCCAAACAATGTTGAATAATATGTAAACTACATATTTACCATTCCATAAGGTATATGATAAAACCTTTACGGCCCTGATACGGCTTTTGCGGCCCTTGGTCGTACGGCGTACGGGCCCTCGCACGCTCGGGCCCTTCCGCCGTACGACCTCGGGCCGCAAAAGCCGTATCAGGGCCGTAAAGATTAGTAGTTTTCAGTTTGCACATTGAAAGTTGGCAATAACGTTGCTATTGCCACTGTACTGCACAATACGTCCATGGGGTTGTTATTTGGATAAATGTCTTCCCGCTAAACACAAAATCTATACCTGACTGGGTCTGACAAAGGTGACTCACTGTTTTCATTTGTGGATAAGCTTAGTGTTCGAAATTATTATTTAGTAGTAGCAATGCGTAGTGGTTATATATACTAATGTATATAGCAAGTTACTAATCTTCCTTATTACCGATTATGAACCAATACTATTATTGACCATGTAAGCGTCGACTACATGTGCATCTTCAGATGTAAATAAAATTTAAATTCTAAATATAGGATAAGATATGATAAGATAAATAATTTATATAGCGCCTAGTATCCATCAGCAATGTTCACTGGCACTTTACACTAGGTCACAGGTAAGCTCTCTTGAAGAAATGAGTCTTAAGCAGAGATATGAAGGTGCGAATGTCCGGGACTGATCGAAGAGGAGCTGGCAGTTTGTTCCATAGAATTGATGAGAAATAGGAAAAGGATCTGTTACTTTATGATTTTAACCGAGTTCGTGGAACTTTAAGTGTGGTTTGTAGACTTGATCGGAGAGATCTGCTAGGGGTGTTGACTTCAATGAGTTCAGCCAGGTATGAAGGAGCGAGTCCATGTATTGATTTTTATGTGAGAAGTAGGATTTTGAATTGAATTCTGTAAGACTCGGGGAGCCAATGAAGTTCCTTCAGGATTGGTGTAATGTGATCCCTTTTCCTTGTTTTTGTGGTGAGACGGGCAGCCGAGTTTTGTGCTCTTTGTAGTAATATAATGTATGAGTCCGGTAAACCGTAGAGTAGGGAGTTGCTGTAGTCTAGCTTGGCAGAAAGAGTTGAATACATGAGAGTCAGACAAGTCTTTTGAGAGAGATATTTCCTGATGAGTCCAATACGGCGGATAAGTAGATAGATGCTCTGACAGGTCTGAATTATGTGTTTCTTGAAATCGTGGCCACTGTCAAACAGGAATCCAATATAGCGTGCTGCATCTGCAGGTTGAATGGAACTTGATCCAACTTGAATGCTGTCAATGGTGATCGATGAGTGATCATATCGTGAACGAATAAGGAGGATTTCTGTTTTGCCATCGTTGAGTTGTAATTTGTTTGATGTCATCCAATCTTTAATGTCAACCAGACAGTCTTCGATTTGAGAAATTGCTGTTCGAATATTGATTTTTGTGAAGGCCAAGTACAGTTGGTTATCATCTGCATAATGGTGAAATTTAAGATTGTGGTTTCGGATTATCTGTCCAAGGGGTGAAGTATAGAGAGTGAATAAAAGCGGACCTAGAACTGATCCTTGTGGAACACCGAATTGAAGTGGAGTTGATTGTGACGAATGACCATTGATTATGACGGACTGGTATCGATTGGTGAGATATGATGAAAGGCACTTGAGGGCAGTGCCTTGAATACCCAGATGAGCGAGGCGTAAAAGCAGAACGTTGTGGTCGATGGTGTAAAACGCTGCAGATAAATCAAGCATTACAAGGATAACATATTGCCCAGCATCGACAGAGAGAGTAATGTCATTGTGGATCTTTAGAAGTGCAGTTTCAGTACTGTGGAATTTTCTGTAGGCAGATTGGAGCGGTTCAAGAAGTGAATTACTGTTGAGATAGGCACTGAGTCTCTTTGCAACTACTTTTTCTGTAACTTTTGAGATGAATGGAAGGTTAGAAATGGGTCTGTAATTTTTCAGGATGTCTGGATCAAGTGAAGGTTTTTTCAGTAATGGAGTAACAACTTCTGATTTAAATGAGCTCGGAACAATCCCAGCATTCATTGAAAGGTTGACGATGGTGTTGATGGCTAGCACAAGTGTGTAAATGACTCCTAGGTTTGTGGGGATTGGGTCAAGGCTGTAAGATTTCGATGGAGATGACATTATCATATCCTTGATTTCCCCCTGACTTGCTGGTGAGAAGGACGAAAGTGATGATGATGATGATGCAGTTGAAGAATTTACAGAAGGTTGATAGGCGCTTGGTGCTGCATCCAGATTCAAACGTATGTTGCCGATTTTCTCGATGAAATATTTGCTGAAAATATTTATAGGTGAGTGACTTGAACCAGGAGGTATGACTGTAGTTAAGTTGGAAACGATCCTGTTAAGAGCTTTGTGGTCATGACTTTTCTCCTCAATGAGTTTGGTGTTATACTTGGTCTTTGCATGACGAATTAATGAGTTGACTTTATTACACTGGCTGTGGAAAATTTGCCTGTTGATTTCAAGCTTTTTTGTGCCGCCACTTGTTTTCTAATTTACATCGGAGTTTCTTGGCTGCAGATATGTCAGTTTTATACCATTTGGAGTCCGGAATGACACGGTGATGACACGTTTTCGAACCGGTGCATGCTTATTTAGCAGCTCCTCCAAGCAATTATTATAATGTGAGACTGCAGGTTCTACGTCATCAGTACTTATGTGATGCAGGGCAGAATTGTTGAGATTATCCGTAAATGAGCTCAGTGAAATATCTTTGATACGGCGATAGGTGATTTCAGCCTGGATGAGTGGCGGTTTTGGTAGTGTTAAGCTGAGACGAATTGGAAAGTGATCTGGCAGGTACAGTTTGTCAATGGTAGTAGAAGAGATGATGACATCAGAGTTAGTAAAAACTAAATGACCTCGGGTATGTGTTGGTTCGCTGACAATTTGCTTGAGATTGCAAGAGTGAACAAGGTCCTTGAATTTCTGTGTTTTTGAATCTGATTGGTTTGCACTCCAGTGGAAATTAAAGTCGCCGAGTATAATAAGATCACCAGAATATGCAGCAACTGTCTAAAGGAGGGTGCCAAACTCGTCAATGAACAGGGGGACAGTCAATTTGTTTTTAGTGTTAGGAGGGGTCGATACACGATGATGATCTTAGTTGTATTGCCGTTACAGCATAGACTGGTTTCCATGGCCTCAAAAGACTTGATATTCGAAAGAGTCTTTCGGGCAGCAACTTTAATGTTAGACTTGTGTATACATGCGATGCCTCCACCTGTTGATTTTATTCGAGGGGAATGTTTAAAGGAGTAACCTGTTGGTGTAACCTCACTGATAGCAGATTCATCTCTAGTCTGTTTAAACCAAGACTCAGTAATTGCAATTGCATCGATGTTATGTTCTGCAATATATTATGAGATCTCCGCTGTTTTATTTCTGATGGACTGAACATTCCAACAGCACAGTTGAAAATGGCTGTTACATTTATAGTTCTATGTTGAACTGTGAGGACTTGTATGAGATTTTCTGAGTTCACATTTCTCCTTTCAGATCTTTTCAATTTCCCGGAGCCAGCTCGTACTCCTCTGTGTGTGGAAGGCTTTGACTGAATTCCTTGTGTTTTGATTGTCTGCCATAACTCAGGAGAGCATTTTAGTTCAGATGAACATTTTCTATTCAGTTGTATGAGCTCTTTCCTGTGGTAGGTGATTGGTCGAGGCTGATGACATGCTAATTGCATCTGCGAAAGCACCAATGAGAACAGAAGTATGCTAATGAATAGCATAACTCTCCTCTGCTGACCACAGAGTTGTAATATCAGTTCGGGGTGTTAAGTACAGTGGCAGCAGTTGAATGAATATAGACAATGCAGTAATTAAGTCAATATCTTGAAAGCAGAAATACCATACCGGCTTGGTCTGTAGCCAAACGAGAGAATGATGTTCACACACATAGTCCAATCCAGCATGGCCTGGGAGTCCAAGTCCGGAAAAAACTTGTAAAAGTAGATCAAATGTAGAAACTGATGTCCACTGAGTACAACAGCATGGGTCACTGGGTATTTAGACATCAAAGTCATTCCGCACGCAATGAGTGTAGAAAACGCCACTTTTATTTTTTATTTATTTTTTTATTTACACTTTTACTGAGCGACCGAGTTACTCAAGGAGTAATTTTCGTCGGGGCTCAAATAAAGAGCAAAAATCTCAAAAAGAACAAAACTAATTAATAATTACTAATTACAGAGGAACATTTTCTTTTATAAATTGTTTCACTTTCACCTTAAACGTTGTTATATTTGGAGCATGTCTTAATGCACTGGGTAAAGAATTCCAGACTTGCGATGATCGATATTTAAAACTTCTCTGACCCATACATATATTAGCTTTTGGAATATTAAAATCCATTTTTTCTACAGAACGTGTATAATATTGATGAATTCTACTTCGAAAGATTAACATATCTGAAAGATATT
>LD366658.1:0-19755 GCA_001465055.1 Ptychodera flava | reverse complement strand
TTCATACTGCAGTCGACAGTTCCAACTTCAATTACTATCTCGTTAGGTCGCAATTTATCCGCACATGTAGAGTGGAGATGCATACGCAACTGATCAATAGTAGTACCAGGCAAACAGATCACTTTAGAGTCCGAAGTGCCTTCTGTGATGTCACGGACAATAGAGTCTCCGATAAACAATGTGAGAGGAGGCGGTGATAATGATGAGTTCGCGTTTGTAATGGCAGCATTTGTGGAACTGGAATGTGAAACAATGCTAGCTGAGGCATCTATATTAACACGTTGAACGCTTTTGTTATCAATGCTGGCAGCATCAGGTGTCCGACCCTTCAGTGGTGCAGCATATTTCTCATTCATAGAATCCAGCTTACCACGCAGAATCATGCATTCATCTTGAAACTTCCCACACTTTTCACGCAGCATTTCGTTCTCGGAGATCTTTTCTGACAACAGTGTCTTCAAACTAACATTAGATGATCGTAGGGCGCCAATTTCAAGTTTGAGCGCATCCAGTTCAGTAACAAGACTGCTGTTTTTAACCTTAAGATCAGCAACGTCATCAATTAAATGCGAGATGTTCTGTGGTAGCGCTCTACACAATAAACATGGCCAGAAAAATCTGTTCGCCTCTTCTTCATTGACATCCAAGCAGTCCATATGAAACCACTTCCAACATAGGCTGCAGCGAATCATCTCTCCATCATCAGATCTGTTATGTTTACAATTCGAAATGCAGAACACTTCATTTTGCGCATGTTGAACAGACGCTGCGGAGGATCGTGGATTATGCACTTTCTTCTTTTTTGACTTTTTCTTTTTCTCGGACTTCTCTGATGATAATTTTGACAGGGAGTTATTCAAATCATCATTACCGGTGTTATTCACAGTAACCAATTTGCTGGAGATATATTTCAATGGCGTTGTCACCATTTTAGTGAGGAAAGACTGGTCTGGACTTTCCAATGTTATTGGAGTACTTTTCGGACAGCTAGCTCTTCTGTCAATAGCACGATTGTTCAGAGCGTTCCCTATAAAATGACATGTAGACTTGATGGTGTCTTCACTGAGATCGGGTTGTAGGATTTTGAGTTCATTCTCCATCTTATGGACGTAGGGCCATTTGGAGAAAGATTTGAGTTTTGTTGGTGGAAGATTGTCAACAATGTCAAGATACTTCCGCTTCAGTTCATTTACAAGTGAGGATGCTGGATTGCGTGTATTCATAGTCGCACTGACACTGCATTAATTACGCAGAACAAAAGACTTCAGTGACGCAGATCTGGTCGGACAAAATTGAGAAGAAAAACACAGAGAACTACCTTCTAGACCGCCGACAATTACAAATCTCCGTCACCGAGATGTAGTTGGAAACTTCATAAACGGGTCCGTTCACTCCAAGGCGATAAATCGGCACATAATTGGCGTAAAAATTGAGACAAACTACAGCTCTCAAAATCCGATGTTGTCCCTACAAGAGCGCCCTCTTCGTTTTCAAGAGAGCTTCTGTATAGGGGCAGCCTGTTAGGCGC
The DNA here is from genome assembly GCA_001465055.1 of Ptychodera flava. NCBI lineage: Eukaryota > Metazoa > Hemichordata > Enteropneusta > Ptychoderidae > Ptychodera > Ptychodera flava. The sequence continues at coordinate 18,227 of LD366658.1, read as the reverse complement.
ACACCTGCATACATATTTATATATATAATCATAACCCCTGGCGCGACACCAAGGACTCAGTCCTGTATGATTTTAAGAAACAAAATAAACAGACAAAATGCCTGTTGCTCTCCGCATGATACTGTGCGATATCCCGTATATAAAAATTTGAAGGACCGACGAAATTGGTCGGGTTGAGTACACTGACTTTAGTCAAAGTCTGATCGTATTCAATGTGTTAGTGTTTGATGCGAAATCGAAAGAAGCCGATCGCTGAAGAGTTATAGCAACCCTATTACTTATCGATATTATTCCGCAGCAGGCCAATCCATTTCACAGGAGGGGTTTTGTTAGACCTTCAGAGCAAAAAATTAAATATTACAAATTAAACACAAGTTTTGCAAATTTGAAGGATGATTATATTTAAGTAAGGCGGTAGAAGTAAAACATTCGCCGGGGGTAGAAAACGTAATATGTTGTAAAAATATTCTCAGCCCTTCACGAAAGCTATGACATCGCGCTTTTTCAGCAAACAAAAAAGTTCTCTAGTGACCTCGCAGGATGACAATCTCAAAGAATCTGCGCTGTGAGAGAAAACGTGACGACACAAGTGAGCACAGCCTCGTCACGAGAAATTTATTGTACACAACATTTCAAAGGTATCTAAACCAACTAGGCCTACTTGTATGTTTTCGTTACTGAGTGGCCCAAACAGAAGATACACTTAAGGTAATATGCACCTCGAAAGTGAAAGACTTAAACTTTTGCTCAAACTTTCCTCAGTGAAACATTCAACCATTCTCTTACCAAAGCAAGAATAAAAGTTTGGGGTCACCGTGCAACCTTTAGTACTAGAGAGAGAAATAACTTGCGATTTCTCGATATTTGAAATTCAAAATGGCCGCCTTTTCTTTTAACTCTAAAAGAAAAATTAAATTTTTGATTTTCGAAAAACTAAGGCCATGAAAACTTTTCTGTCGCCGAGAGCTTCAAAATGAGCCCCCACAAGTGGTAGGTCAGAACAAAATTGATAAAGTTTGAAGGCCCGAATTTCTGCCCCCGAGGTGCGTTCTACCTTAAAGGGCCTTTACTAAAGCTCGAATTTGTATCACTGAAATTTCAAGAGAACCATGACTACTCTGATTCTTTGTACTAGTCGGGAACATACACTGTAAAGATTAGTGTTCAAGGATAGAACACCAATTAAACGCCTTTTTGTAACACGTGTTGAACGCGTCCAGACGTTCAGAAATTTAAGACTACGAGTTCAACCGATGTTCAATTTTTGAACACACGTGTGCAGATGTTGAACACTATGTGTTCATCGGACATTATATTGAACACCATGGTGTTCCATATCTGAATACACGTTGAGAATGAAATGTGTACAAAAAATTGAACGCATTTACGCGTTCAACGGGCTGTAACACTTTTTGAACGCATGGACGCCGTTCAACGATAAGTGTGTTAAAGGTTAGAACACATGATATGCACTTGTTGAGCACCAGGAAATAACAAACCGGACCACTGCACTGTAAAAATAGCGGACGCCAGACGCGTCTTTACGCGTTCAAAGTGTAGATGTCGGCGTTCAAATTTGAACGGCTAGGGTTCATATTGTTAACACTAGTGTTCATATTATAAACAATGATGTTCTAAACCAGAACACGGAGAGTTAACAACCATATCCTTCAAGTGTTCAAAAACACAGCATTAGTACAGAAATTTTACAATACTGTAAAACAATTAACAATGTTTAGCGTTTTTACTTTACTGTGGCTATATTAAATTTACTACTGCCTCTCTGTCCGGCAAACGTACACTGATTTTGATGTAACGAATTTCCCACTAAGTGAAAAATATCTCCGGTCTAAAAGTGCTGAAAACATGTTTTTTCTAAAAAAGGAAGTATACAAAATAATTGTACACGCTCATTACAGGTTGAAATTTTGAAATTTTGAAAACAAGATCAGATAACCACCATGAACGTTTTAAATTTTACATCGGGGTGCAAGAGACGTTCTACTCCTTAACACTTGGTGTTCAAGTTTGGTGACTTTTCTTATCCCGTCATGCATCAAAACGGAAATTGCGACATTTTTCTTGTAAACGCACGCTGAAGTCATGATCGTGCGGAAGCAAGACCAGAAAGGGTAAGTTTTCTCGCCAAAATAGTAAAAGGTGTTAAATTTTGAAGCATCTGTAATATTATCCTTTAAAATTATTTGTACGTTGACATAGCTAAAACACGAGAAGAAAACATTTCTCTTTCAGTAGCTGGTAGACCATACTTTAGCTGTAAATACACAGCGGTGTTTTGTGGACCATGGTTTATCGATCGCACTCGGGTCAAGGGTCATCACCGAAGAAGCCAATATTTTGTAACAGTATCGAAAAGAGGTACCGTATACCAAAGTCACCGCTTTTCCTTGACCTAATAAGGCCACCTTGTCTTTCATTTGAAGTCTTATGTCGCCATAATACCTATTGTTGCATTATTTTCAGGATATGAAAAGTTGGATTAACGTGAAATCGAAGAGTTATTACAGAAGCTGATGGTATATAAATTGAAGAAGATGAGTGTACAGGTAGCTGTCTGTAAACAAGCTTGAGAACCTCAGGTCATCTCTAATGCTGATTAAAACTTTCGAGGGTCAGTAACTGAATTTTGATAAGTTTCTGTATTTTTGTTCTGAATTTATCTAAGCTTTAGTAGAACGCTATGATCAACTAAATGTTACTGCAGAATAAGCTTCCAAATACGTGTAGTCTCCCTCATCAGATGCAAGGGTGGAATGAAGAATTTAAGCAGAAAGCGACAGAAAATTCAGAGTGAAAAATGTACACTCTGACTTTCTGAATTCTCTGAAATTTTCACTCTGAATTTTCTGTCGTTTTCTGCTTCAATTCTTCATTCCACCCTTGCATCTGATGAAGGATACGTCACGTCTTTCAAGGCTTATGCTCCAGTAATATGTAGTTGATCACAGCCTGCTACCAAATCTTAGATTATTTTCTATTGTAGATCAACATGTCTTTTGTTCTCGATTTGTTTCTGTTTTTAGCTTTGCTGTTAAGGACGCAGAGCTTATATCATTGGTGAATGTGTGGCGTCGTCCTCAAAGTTTTACATCCCAAGCTTTTTCTTCAAAACGGCCAGTACGATTTCTATTTTTGAGACGTTAAAGACATTTCAGACATTTTTAAGACATAAGAAATTATCAGAATATGATATATTCAATTAAGTCAAATTTTGAGCCTTTTCAGAAGAGATGTTTTTGTACGTTTTTACAAGTATGAACATATAACGTAATCCACAATATTTAAGTACAACCTGTTTTGTCATTACTTTGTTCATATTGTTTAAAAACGATCTACAGTGTTTATGTATTTTCTTTTGTTTATGTTTTGATAGCAAGGTGTTAACACCGTTGATGTTTTCCACTGACAAACTTTACAAAATGCCCATGTTTATTTTCCCATTTTACACTAGATAATTGTATTTTACTCAGGAAATTTTTGTGTATTTCTAAATAAAGTAATTTCACTGAATATCAGTGGTCTGTTTTATTATTTCCAGGCTTGAACACCGCCTGAACGCCCAAAATTAAGGGTGTTCAACAGGTGCATATCATGTGTTCTAACCTTTAATACACTTATCGTTGAACGGCGTCCATGCGTTAAAATAGTGTTACAGCCCTTTGAACGCGTAAATGCGTTCAATTTTTGGAACACATTTCATTCGCAACGTGTGTTCAGATATGGAACACCACGGTGTTCAATATATTGTCTGATGAACACGGATTGTTCAAAATCTGCACACGTGTGTTCAAAATGGAACATTGGTTGAACACGTAGTGTTAAATTTTTGAACGTCTGGACGCGTTCAAAAAGTGTTACAAAAAGGCGTTTAATTGGTGTTCTATCCTTGAATACTTAACTATACAGTGTGATATTCAGTAAAATTATTTTATTCCAAAATTACACAAACATTTCTTGAGTAAAATACAAAGATTTCGTGTAAAATTGGAAAATAAAAATGGCCATTTTGTAAAGCTTGTCTGAGGCAAACGCCAACGGTGTTAACACCTTCCTATGAAAACATAAACAAAAGAAAATCCTTATAAACACTGTCGATCGTTTTCAAAAGATATGAACAAAGTAATGACAAAAAAGGTTTTACTTAAATATTGTGGATTTCGTTACACATATGTGTCAAAACTTACAAATATATCTGTTTTAAAAAAGCTCAAAATTTGGCTTACTTATTGTGTTGAAAACACGTATTCGTATGAAACGTTTACTCCGTTTTTTTAAGATCGTTTAAGACATTTCTTCTTGTATAGACAATAATTGTAAACTTGGAAAAAAGATAGTCAAGGCTTCTCTGATGCACGTGGTACATAGTTGTCCACACTAAACTAAACATAACATGCCAAGTTGTCACGAAGTGTAACAGTAAGGCACAACATGCAGAAAGTGGGTAAAGTGGGTCCTTGGCAATGTAAAACCAATTTCCTTGTCCAACAAAGTATTTCATGAAGTTAACGGTTTGTTTGTTTGTAATACCTTTAAATGAAGATATATATTAAATGAATCCTACTGTCCGTTTTGAAGAAAAAGCTTGGGATGTAAAAAGTTGAGTACGATGCCACACATTCACCGATTAGATAAGCTCTGCGTCGCCAACAGCAAAGCAAACAAAAACTGTAACAAATCGAGAACAAAAGACGTGTTGATCTACAATACAAAATAATCTAAGATTTGGTCGGCTTGATCAACTAAATGTTACTGGAGCATAAGCCTTTAAAGACGTGAATTCTCCTTCATCATATGCAAGGGTGGAAAAAAGAATTGAAGCAGAAAGCGACAGAAAATTCAGAGTGAAAATTTCGGAAAATTCAGAAATTCAGAGTGTACATTTTTCACTCTGAATTTTCTGTCGCATTCTGCTTAAATTCTTCATTCCACCCCTGCATCTGATAAGGGAGACTACATGTATTTGGAAGCTTATTCTCCGGTTACATTTAGTAGATCATAGCGTGCTACTAAAGCTTAGATAAATTCAGAACAAAAATACAAAAACTTATCAAAATTCAGTTACTGACCCTCAAAAGTTACAATACAAAATAATCTAAAATTTGGTAGGCAATCATCAACTAAGTGTTACTGGAGAATAAGCCTTTAAATACGTGAAGTCTCCTTCATCAGATGTAAGTGTGGAATAAAGAATTAAAGCAGAAAGCGACAGAAAATTCACAGTGAAAATGTCAGAAAATTCAGAAATTCAGAGTGTACATTTTTCACTCTGAATTTTCTGTCGCTTTCTGCTTAAATTCTTCATTCCACGCCTGCATCTGATAAGAGAGACTTCACGTATTTGAAAGCTTATTCTCCATTAACATTTAGTTGATCATAGCGTTCTACTAAAGCTTAGATAAAGTCAGAACAAAAATACAGAAACTTATCAAAAGTCAGTTAATGACCCCCAAAGTTACTCCACATTCATTAGAGATGAACTGAGGTTCTCAAGCACGTTTCCAGACAGCTACCTGTACACTCATCTTCTTCAATTCCTATACCATCAGCTTCTGTAACAACTCGTCGATTTCACGTTAATCCAACTTTTCACATCCTGAAAATAATGCAACAATAGGTGATATGGTATAATGAGACTTCAAATCAAAGACAAGGTGGTCTTATTAGGTTAAGGAACATGCGTGACTTTGGTATACAGTGTCTCTTTTCGATACTGTTACAAAATATTGGCTTAATCTTGTTATCAACTGATGAAAAGTGAAAAAAAAGCCAACTCTCATATGGTGAAACACTAGAGTGTACACTCTGCGATGTTTAACTAATGTGTTAAATGCGATTGTGATTACTAAAGGACATGTGTTGGCTTTGATTACGCAGCGGTAATGTGGCATATCGATCGCGCTCGGGTCAAGGGTCATCACCACAGTAATGTGGTGAAGACGCTTATTAACCCGGGTGCGATCGATACGCCATGGCCAAAAACACCGCTGCGTATTCACAGCTAGTTTATGGTATACCAGCCACTGAGAGAAAAAAGGTTTCTTCACGTGTTTTAGCTAATCCGAAGTACCATACAAATAATTTCAATGGATATTAATACAGAAGCTTCAAAATTTAACACGTTTTACTATTTTGGAGAGAAAAACTTACCCTTTCTGGTCTTACTTCCGCACGTTCACGACTTCGGCGTGCGTTTACAAGAAAAATGTCGCAACTTCCGGGATAAGAAAAGGCACCAAACTTGAACACTAAGTGTTTAGAAGTAGAACGCCTCTTGCACGCCGATGTAAAAATTAAAACTTTCATGGTGGTTATCTGATATTTTTAAATTTCAAAATTTAACCCGTAATAAACGTGTAAAATTATTTCGTATACTTCCTGTTTTTAGTAAAAACATGCTTTCAGCAATATTAGACAGGAGCTATTTTTCACTTAGTGTGAAATTCGTTACATCAAAATCCGTGTACGTTTTCCTGACGGCTCATTAGCGGCTATGCTCAAAACAGTTCACAATCTGGATATTAGAGTTTGCTAACAGACCGTCGACATGAAAGCACAACTGGTCGCGAGCGATGAAGCTGGTTGGTCGAGTACATTCACATTATCGATGATTCCCATTGTTCGTTTTTGGTAAAGCTCAGACTATTTATACTTAAGGACTTCGATTACAGCACACAACAGGATTTTCAATAATTGACATAAATGTTATAATTTCAGTGTCCGTTTAGCTATTTGAACATATCAACGCGTACGCCTAGCAGTAAGTAGTGGAGTTTACTTACTGCTAATAATTCGATAATTTAAAATATGAAATTCAAAAAATGATAGTAATTTCAGGTCAAAGATCGAAAGCCGCCCAGTCTACCTCATCGTAGTCGATGTCACGTTACGGAGGCATATAAAAAGAGTCCCTCAATTATAGCGACCAAGTTACCCCCTCAACTTTTTGATATCGATAGTAACATACAATTTGAGTCCGTGTCGCTGCCATGTAAATACCTCTCCTAAATTTGTGCATCGAGAAGAAATGGCAAATGTAAATTATCAAAAGGTAAACAAAATAAATGGTGATGAGACATTAGCCAAAAAGAAAAACATAAACCTAAATCCACATCCCTCACAGGAACTTGTAGGAAAGGCATGTATTTTGAAAGTTTCTCTTGTACACAATAAGTTTCTATGACATCTTAATGACATTTATTAGTTCTTAAAGTAAGTGTTTTCGATGTTTATTGACATACCTCATCTTGTGAAGACAGATTGACAACAGTTACCTGGAAAGTAACGAAAAGACAGAGCTGACTGAATATTGTTAGACAAACAGTTTCATAACTCACTAAGTATTATATTGTGAATGTTTACGTTCACTGGGAACCAACTAAAATATCAACATTGACTGGAGTATAATTACTTTATCAACTATTTCTTTCCTAGAAGCAAAATGTTGATATCACGTTGAATCATAATCATGATGAAAATCATTATTTCCGTGTAGAGATCCCTTTTTCTAAAGATGATCGAAATCTCTCTTCCCCTTCATCTAACTAAAATAATATATTTTATTTAACGGGGAACGGCAAGAGTGTAAGAGCATGAAGGCATTGAGAGACAAAATCAACGGATGAGAATTCAGTTGTTGATTAAGCAATCGCACTCTTGGAGGGACGTTGATCTTAACGGGTATATCTCACCAAGAAAACATTTTTTTAATTTTTTGTCAGCAAATAATAATACTATTCCAAAGCTAAATGGTGGTGTTTTGTCCTTTTTCCTATTGACAAATAATTCTGGAAATGAAAATGTTTTGGGCTTGATGAAAAAGCCTCCATGAGGAACGAGTCCATTTCTGTGAGTTCATAAGAGTTGTTCGTGAGTGTAGAACGAAGAACCTATACACACAATTGCAGAATGGCATCTATCTCAAGTTCTGTCTCAATTTTGGAAAGTGAAAATCACTTATACGACGAAATTTTGTTTGGAATAATTGATGTAGAGGGTAGCCACTGATGAAGAGTCTAGTGCTACGTTTGAAAATGATACCATCGGAAGTAATGTGAGCGTAGATTTTGTATCTTAGTTCACTCAATGTAAATGACTTCTTAGACCAACTGGCTGCAATTAGAGTAGGTCAACGCAAGCAGTTCACAGTTTCACAATAAATCTAGATCTACCTGCCTGTTCCCTACAAAAGTTATTAGACAAGCATATTACTTTAATCAGGCTTAACTGCCCAAGAAATTTATCGACTGCTTTCCTGCAGTACGTAAATGAAACACCCGAGATTCCAGGCGGACGCCGGTCGCTTGGCTTTTTAGTCTCGGCGCACGGCACCAGTTACAGCTGGCCAAGGCCATCGCGTTGGATCCCCGTATCGAAACATCGAAACATGAACCTACTAGAGTAAATTGCTTTAATGTCATCTCACCATAAACATGACAGTTGATTGATTTTATTCAAATTTCTTCAATTTATTCTGTTTGATGTTTATATGCTCACAAAGTTGGGGCAAGTCTAGTCAGACACCAACGCGCGGCAACGTACGGAAATATTCAGAGCCAATATGGCCGCCAACCCCGTTTTGATTTATTGCCGATAAATTGGCTAATCCCATCCTTGACATCTCTAACTGATTTCTGATTGATTTGTGCTTTTATTGTTTACCCAAACATACGAACTGAAAAGGTTCCAAACCCTGAAACTGGGTTATCTCGTCGGGCCCCTCGGGGCCCTAATGTATGCTGCTAATGTATGCTGCACTCTGGACCTTGCCAAACGGTGAACTTTCAGGGGATTGCTCTCACAGGTTAGCCGCTTCTGACATCATACCACGTGACCAATAATTCTTGACAGGGTGAATTATTCACAACTTTCACAGTGAAAAACACTACTATAGAAATAGTTGCCACAACAAGGTTATGAATTTTTCGAAATAATGAATATTGTTTTATGCAATTCGATTAAGTTAAGACATTAAAATATATATGTGAGATATACACTTTAAGGCTATGCACAAAAGTGAAAAGATTTTCGTATGAAAAGATTTTTTTTCAGTTGAATACGATCTGTTCATGTACAGTCTATAAAGTTGGTGACAGTAATTTCTAGAAAGTTGCGTAAAATACTTATCGGACCTACACCTGACAAAAGATTGTTTTAAAATCAAGGTTCAATGAATGTTATATAGGAAATTGAAAGATTGTTTTATAATCATGGTTCAATGAATGTTATATAGGATATTGCGTATCGCACCATGGTTTATAGATTAACTATTACTATATGTAAATAACATAATATATTTTATAATTCATATTGCTTTTATTTACAAGACTGTTTGTTTCTAAAATTTAATATATGGAATTCCAAAATTAAATGTTGATTGTACCTCAATGTTAGGCATTATTAAGTAAGAGTATTAGGGCCTGAAACTGTTATGTGCAGCAGTTAAGATATTTTTAAGCAACATTGGACATCTGATGGAACCATCTCTCTCGAATGTTAAAGCTTACACTCTGGTTACTTTTTATTGCTATGGAGAGCAAAGTCAAGCTTAGGTAACGGTCTAATTTGAAATAAAATTGATACTACAGAAACAATTTCATCTCGACGTTTGGGCTGTGTAACTTTCGGAAAAGCACTCGAAAAGCACTCGAAATCGTAACCATTATTGGCGTCTTCAAGCTTGACCGAGACTGAAAGCCGCTTTGAAAACATTCTTCACTGCAGGTCCTACATACACTTTATGTATGACGATATATATGTAAGTCTACATTTTAAATTAAAAGGTGGAACCACTAATTAATTTCCGGCAGTTTTATAGTCAAGCGATATAGTAAAACTGTAAAAGCAGATCGTGTGAAACATAGCAATCTCACAATTAGTGACGTTAAAAGCTCACCTGCAAGTTACTGTACTTGATATTTTCCCGAGTTGTTTCTTTCGGCTTTTCCCTAATGGTACAAACACAGCATGACGGCATGCTTTATACACTACGCTTGGCAACAACTGAGGGTGTGACTCTTTGTCATTGGTCAAAGGTAAGGAACACTCGTTTCCAATTGGTTGCGTGTGTACAATTAGGGATACTGGTTGGGTTGTCTTCCAAAGCATGATATTGTTACGGTGGCGTCAGAAATGTTGACATAGAAAATGAATGGAAAACATAACTGAGGCATATGCGTATTTTGTATGATGTATTTCTCACACAAAATTGACGCCTGCTAGTTAACAGAGCTGGGTCAGGCGACAATACACATCAGCGTACTGTCCTGAATAAAATTCCCTAAGGCAATGTCATTGTTCGTATTTTTAACACACCTCTGTTCAACCATCAAGAAAAGGCCAAACACAAAGTACTTTGTCAGGTCAAGGTGACGCCTTCGCTTTTTAATATTTATAAGCGCTCTGTTGCCGAACCACCAGTACTGGACACCTTTGACTCGATGTCACCATGCTCTTGAAAGGGAATTTTAATTGCATGATTTACTTGTGTTCTGCATCTACCATGGTGTTGACGGTCGTTTGAAGATTGATTTGTATACTCGCAATTACATTCCTACTGAGGGAAAGCAGAAAGTCAACTCAATCTTGTTGAAATGACAATTTGAAATTTGTGTCATCAATAATATGTTTATTACACGATTCCAAAATCAATATGATTCGGTTTAAATGCCTTCTTTTACTGTGACAAGGCTGAATTGTTCTATCGAATTTCGCGGAAATTATTTAAATTATGTGAACTTTAAATCTCTGTTGTTTAAATTTATTCTTTTACCTCATCGCCAACGTCTTCCTCAGTATATTTCCATTCAATGTCAATTGCTTCAGGAGACCATGATATTGTCAATCAAAATATTTGGTTGTCGCAAATACACATTCACTTCCTATTATCATGTGTCTACGTCAAAGCCTAGTCATTTTTTACATTTGAATCAAAATGACCGGCTTCAATATGACAATACAATGTCATATCATATTTAAGTACTTTCCAAGAAATGCCTTCCAAACTTAAATCAAAGAAGGAAAGCTAAGTTAACATATTTGAGTCCCTGTCACCAGTTTCCTTCAGACTTTATTCAAATAGACGTTTGATATGCTGGTATCAGACCGGTCAAAATCTAAAATTAAATTGCAAAACAATAAATAGCCTTCCTATCTACGTCGACATTGAGTGACCCTCAAACAAAAAGAGAGGCTTCGTTCGAGACAATGTTTACCCGTCACATTTTAATTGTTTTTATAATCATTGCTCATTTAAGTATTAGACTCTGACCTACGCATGTATTTTCGGCAGTGTTGGACTTAGAGCACCAGAAAAGGGCAAAAAGGAACTAAAAAGTGTCAAATTGACCAAAAAGAGGGTTATGAATGTATGGCCCCACACTGCCAACGTTCTTAACTTTAGAAGCAGCAGGAGACTCGCGGCGGATAAAATTAAGTGATTGACATTAGTATTTCACTCTATAACCTTCAGAGATCGTATATAACTGGCGTTTACTATTCTGAGTGTACGTAGACGTTTGCCAGCATTAGGCGTTGGACGACAAAACGCTTATTAAAGGGTGCTTATGTGCTCGTTGCAATGTATAGAGCTAGCTAGGTAAATAGTGGGCCGGCCGGCCATAAAGTGCCCTTGTCTTTGAAAGGAGACGAGAATAATAGGACGTCACGGTTCCCTTAATTTGCACTGATGAGTAATAACATGTGACCTTAACCGTACAGACTGTGAACTTAGTCAACACTTATTCAAAGCTGTTATTCAGGACAGGTAGGATCTGGCCGATTTAGTGATCAATGTTGCTAGACCTGAAAGAAAATGTGAATTTTATAGTACATTTAGGGGAATCTGAATTATACGCAACAAAGGGAGAGTATTGAACCACTCAAAAAGGAGCGCGAATATGCAACATACAGGCTTGGTCTTTCAATAGAGACACTTGTTTTGTCCAACTCAGAAAGTTACTCACCTAATTAATCTCTTTGATTGATCCTAAAAGTTGCAACTTGGAAATTAGAGCGCGCAACTCGTCATCTATATCAACAAGAAGTATTTCATAATTCAACATCCTTCCTACTTACATCAAGCCATGTAAATGTAAATTTCAAAATGTTTATCAATGCCACGCTCTAAATGTGACTCCAGTTAAGATCTGATAAATGAAAGGTGTATAATTATGCCTTCAGAGCTATTTTCAACACTGTAGTCCCGGCACAGTATGTACGGTTAAGGTCACTGCACATGTTATTACTCATCAGTGCAAATTAAGGGAACCGTGACGTCCTATTATCCTATTCTCCTTTCAAAGATAAGAACAAATAATGGCCGACCGGCCCACTATTGACCTAGATATCTCTTTACATAGTAACGAGCACATAAAGAGCCATTTAATGAGCGTTTTGTCCTCTAACCCCTTATACAGGCAAACGTCTACGTACACTCAGAATAGAAAAAGTCAGTTTATTGTTTGTGAAGGTTGATGTCAATCACTTGATGTTATCCATCGCGAGTCTCCAGGTGCATCTGAAGTTTATACCGTTGGCAGTGATGTGCCACACGTTTATAACCTTCGTTTTGGTCAATTTGACACTTTTTTGTTTTTCTTGCCCTTTTCTGGCGCTCTACGTCAAACACAGCCGAAAATACATGCGTTGGTCAGAGTCAAATACTCCAATGAGCAATGATTATAAAAACAATTAAAATATGACGGGTAAACATTGACTCGAACAAAGCCTCTCTTTTTGTTTTAGGGTCACTCAAAGTCGACGGAGATTGGAAGGCAATTTATTGTTTTGCAATTTAATTTACTATGTGACCGGTCTGACACCAACATAACAAACGTCCATTTGAATACAGTCTGAAGAGAAGGGAACTGGTCACAGGGACTCAAAAATATAAACTTAGCTTTCCTTCTGTGATTTTTGTTTGGAAGGTATTTCTTGGAAATTAAAAGGTACTTATATGCAATATGACATCGTATTGTCTTATTGAAGCTGGTGCTTTTGATTCAAATGTAGAAATTGACTAGGCTTTGACGCAAGTACATGGTAATAGGAAGTTAATGTGTATTTGCGACAACCGAATATTTTGATTGACGATATCTTCGTATCTTGAAGTCATTGACATTGAATGGAAATATATTGAGGAAGACACTGGCGAGGAGGTAAAAGAACAAATTTAAACAACAGAGATTTAAAGTTCACATAATTTAAATAATTTTCGCGAAATTCGATAGAACAATTCAGCCTTGTCACAGTAAAAGAAGGCATTTAAACCAAATCATATTGATTTTGGAATCGTGTAATAAACATATTATTGATGACACAAATTTCAAATTGCTATCTCAACAACATTGAGTTGACTCTCTGCTTTCCCTCAGTATGAATGTAATTGCGAGTATACAAATCAATCTTCAAAAGACCATCAACTCCATGACAGATACAGAACACAAGTAAATCATACCATACAAATTCCCTTTCGGGAGCACAGTGTCATCGAGTCAAAGGTGTCAAGTACTGGTTGTTCGGCGAAAGAGCGCTTATAAATATTAAAAGCAAAGGCATCACCTTGACCTGACAAAGTACTTTGTGTTTGGCCTTTTCTTATTGTTGAACAGGGGTGTGTTGAAATACGGACAATGACATAGCCTTACGGAATTTTATGCAGGGCAATGTACTGATGTGTATTGTAGGCTGACCAAATTCTATTAACTTGCAGGCGTCGATGTTGTGTGAAAAATACATCATAAAAATAAGCATATGCCTCAGTTATGTTTTCCGTTCATTTATCATGTCAACATTTCTGACGCCACCGTAACATAACCCTGGGCTCTTAAGGTCTGAAAGACAGGGAGCTGTTGATTGGTTGTCCACAACATACACTTCGCTTTCATGCTGAGATTATGGCTCTGATACAACTTTTACTTCCCGACTTTGCTATTATCTATCGTTATCTGATATACTGGTAAACAGCGTGTATATGTTTAAACGGGGTCAATTTGTGATCAAGGGTGCATAATGTTTGAAAAAAGGTGAACACTGACAAGCTAGGTCAAATCACACAGGTCATTTTGATAGCACTATTGTAAAAGATTGGTTTTCATGTCACATTAATATTTCAGATGAAATACCCAACTGTTCTTGTCGATAATATTCATTGCCAATCGTGATATTAACATACTTTGCTTGCATAAACAATACTTCATATGTTTCAAAACACAAATACTAGGTACATTAATTATCTTTGATATCATTTTCAATGCGAAGAGTATATCTATTAGTCGAGTAGGTGTTGATAACCACTCTAGCAAAGCATTCCAGGTTTTGTGATTTCATTTTGAACACCTGGTTTCTCCATAAAATCTATGTAGAAGTTCACCTACTTGCCTTTTTTTGTCAGTCAAAGAACGTCAGTCTGGGCACGTGCTTCACATAAATATTTCCCTTTGCCCTACACCCTCTCTTAAAAAGCTTGAATACTTTGACCTTACCGGTCCAATGAAAAAGAGTGTATGACTGACAAAAGAACATGACTATCAGTCAACAGCTTGTGACCTAATTTGTCATTTAGGTTGAATCTTAGTCGTGTCTTATTGTTCAGCTAGGCCCCAGAGGAAAGTCATTTAGTTTAATGAAGCTTAGTCGTCCCTGATTGTGGAACCAGGCTAGGCTACAGAGTAATAGTATATTGATATTTGCAACACACCCGCCGGATTTTGAATCTAGGTTATGTTAAATCCAGTTGCTGATTTTAATGCACATCAATCTCCATGCTAAATCAATCCACAGTTTCAAGGCTACTCATAGAGAAGCGTGGGAAACTTACACTATTGGAATCTCAGTGTTTCTACAGGCGAGTCGGAGATTTGCGATAGGAACAGGATCTGAACATAAACTCGTGGAATAACAACCAGCATGGGGCGTACGAACACTATCAATGGTTCCTGGAATCCTTCGGCAAAAGGTAACTATTATTGATAGTTCATTTTGTGAAACACGCCACAACTACATTGTGATCAAATAACAGTATTTATTGCAAACGAAAGGAAACCAACGGAGAACTGCTTGTACATTTAACAAATGTAAAAAACATCTCTCAAAACTACGCTAAAGAACAAACTAAATAACACTAACACTACAAATTTGGCCAGGGCCCCTTCGGTAAGGCAATTGGAGTAAAAAGGGGCAGTTGATGACCCAGAGCTAATATCAGGCAACTGCCCAAAGATTGGATCCCGAGGAATGGGGTCAGGATGGAATCCAATGCCCAAGCGAGGAAATAATGGCCAAAGTGACCGAAGAAATAGGAAACGCGTGGATAATCTATTATATTTTCCCGCTCGAAGTTCAAGCAAGACTGTGCAATAAATTGTTTACACTATGAAGTGGTAAGTAAACTTACATATAATGTAGTATTTTGTACCGTTTGTGTAAAGGTTTGGGGATTTTGACTAGTCGAGGACGTTAACGGCAAGATCAAGTTAAATAAAGTTTGATAACCCGGCTGTCATGCGAAAAACGTCTTTACCAAAAAGAACAATATTCAACATTGTAATAAAGCATCGCTTATGTCCGAGATTGAAATTAATTGCTATGAAAGTCAATTTGTTTAAAGTTTTCACAGTATTGACTTGTTATAACCGTAACCTAAGAACGGCAGGCGCAGGCTATTTGTTAAGATCTGTTCATTTTAATCTATTCACGTATACTTTTTGTCCCTTTATCGCTCTCAAAGCCTTTTCTGCATACATGAAAAAGTGTCTTTATTGTCACATTAAAGGCACGCAAAAGGCACAAATTCACACTTATCTAGCACTCAACTTCAAACTCACACCAATTTTGGTGCTCGGGAGAAATATTTATGAATTTACAAGTCCAAAGTTTTTATCGACGAGGCGATTCTCTGTTAATGTCTGCATCTCATGCCTGCCGTTAATTAACGTCATAGTTTTGGTACTCAATATACCTGCATTAACTGCATATGAATACTGGTGTAAGTAAGGTTTAAAATCAAATCTTAAATTCAGTCTTATTTGTGATTATTTCAGAACATTTTATTTGCAAGGTCATCGTGTGCTTACTCTAAAAGTCTCAACTTTCGCTAATTAAGATATTCACATTGTTGACATTAACAGTTAAAGCGATGAAATTCGTTTCTTCGCTTCGATAAAGTGTGTATGTGCGATGTATGATAGTGAGCATGCGTGCGTGAGTGCTTCACGAACTCTACAACGTGTTGAAAGGTCTCAGTCAGAAAAATGTAACAACTTAGCCAGCTATTGAACCACTCTTTTTTGGGAGTGGAGATTTAGCTGACTGGTTCTGTCTCAGGCCTCTCAGCTAGGCGACTGATGCCGTATGTTGTGGGTTCGAATCCGATTGAAAACTATCCGTATATTACATGAGACGTCAACTTTAAGCTGTGAATTGAAAAGCAAGATTGCATGTCCGGGAAATGAAATCAAGAAGTGTAAAGGTCCGCTGGCCTTGGGGACTCTGCAGTGTGACGAGTTATATTAGCACAATGTGAAGGTGACTTGGTATATATACAGTATTTCTATATTATATACAGTATTTCTATATTACGCCTTTATATCAACCAACCAACCAACAACCGACCATCACTCACCATCACTGGCCCCTATTCAAGTGACGTATTTGGTTGCATATCGAACAGAGTGAATGTTTACAATAGCTACCATCGTTACTTAGACACCGCGCGATCATATAATTATGGTGATTGCAAGCCCATCCTCTTCTAGCAGTTAATTCCAGAACAGTTGATATTTTCCCTTGAACCCTCACATGAGTCAGTTTTAGAATTGTCAGTACGGTTTTCAAAGTTCAGAAAGCGTTTTGGGTCATCAGTGTCGATAGAATAGTGCTGGGATAAGAGTTTAAGAAAGTTAATCACCTAAAGAAATCTATTTTAATTATTTTCGAAATCTTCATGTAAAAGAATCGGAATTAAAGGCAAGGTTTTGCGTAAATTTATCTCTGTTTTACTCAAAAATGGATCATGTTAGATAGTTTTGCCACCTTTTTATTATTTATTAAACATATCACCTTTTTAAATATGCGTCTGTAATTCAGTTTGGAAGTCATTTTTTGTGTACGTTTGAGTTATACGCCCGTTCGTGTTTTTCCGGATTTCGCGCCTTAGCAACAAAGCATGACGTCATTCGTAGAATACAAAAGCACCTGTTGCGCGTCTTCTGCACGTACGTTATCGTCTGCTGCTTTCTGCTATCATTGTCAAGATGGTGAAGAGATGTGTCGTGGGTGGCTGCAGTAATAGCAGTCTTGAAGGGCGATACAGCTTCCATACCTTTCCCACTAATAGGTTACTTCGACTTAAATGGGACAAGTTCGTGAAACTCACAAGAAAAGACTGGACAACCGGCAATACTGGTAACGTCATATGTGGTGCCCATTTTCGGGTACCAGATGACTTTGACGGACATGCACAATGGAAAGCCGGGTATAAATCCCGGTTAGATTTAAAACCCGGCGTTGTGCCGTCTATAAGGTCGATCTCGCAGGCTACATGCAGTGATTGTGATCTTCCACCAGTCAAAAAAAGGAAACAACCACAGCCATTACCACCGCGATCAGCATTGCCCACTAGCACCACTGCCACTGGATCAATTTCTTCTAGGCCAGCCGTGAGAAAATTGTTTGTATCAAGGGTAAGTATATTTTTACAGAATGATCTAGTTCGATGGGAATGAAACTCAAACAACTGATTTATAAATGCATATACTTATGACGAATGTCAAAAACGTATTTTTCCGAGTGAATGTCGAGCGACCTTTTCTTCGCATGCGATGGTGACGGTAGTGACGTAAAAGGTGTCCCGACGCTGCCAAATCGAAATCGGACGAAACTATTTGTGAAGGCTGTTAGTATTGTATATAGTAAAAATACATGATCAGCTATATATTAAGTTTGTCCAAAAGGAAAAAAATGCGTAGTGACATATGTACATTAAATTTTACGCACGGGGTGAATAACTTTCCAGGGCGACTTGTGTATCAACTGCATATTCAACCGAATTAGCATCTTACGCGTAACGATGCCATGGTTGCACATGCATCTTGGCGTCGAACTTGTACGGAAAACTGACAAAATATAGATGGTTTGCGAGTTATTTTTGAAATAATGTACAGCCCCATTTAAACGTATGACCATATCCTCATCAATGATTATTTTCTCAA
>LD366652.1:18272-29566 GCA_001465055.1 Ptychodera flava | reverse complement strand
GATATAAACTAGCGTACCATCACGTTGACATAGGAGCAAAGTCGTACGTGAAAAAAGTAAAGGACAAAATGCAAGTTCTAGGTTTTCAAACAAATTTTATTGAGATGAAAGTTGATTCTCATTTCCTTGTCGCTAGCGCTCCCGTTCAAGACCTGAGTAGAAAGGACACGTGGTATAAAACGTAATAAATTGACGGGGCAACATTCACTTGGATTTATTTGGTGCTCACTGTTTATTTTTTTACCAAAATTCGTAATTTTTCTAACAGAACATAAAACCAATGGAGAGCACAGTGTCTGTTGCTGGTAGTTTTATTTGTTTTGTTTTTTAAATTTTACTACATTGGATCTGCGAGGTATAATCATCTCAGAACGGGTTAGTTTTACCGAGGAAGACAACTTTTTCAAGTTACCTGCCCTGGTGGGTGGTTGCAATGCCCACGAATTTCGAACACTGGCTTTTGTAAGTTTTCAAAACTAGTAAAATATCCGTGACAGACTCGAAGAGGATGTCTCCCTGTGAATGTCCTTGAACCCATGACCGCGAGCGTCGTTTTTTTTATGCGTGCTCTTTGTATAATGATCGATACACGTACATATAGCGTTGGATGGGTGATACCATTTTCACGAAGTGGTAAAAAGCAGGAGTATGCAAAAATGTCGTTGCCAAGTCACAAAGAAATTCAACCGCAACTCGCAGTGAAAATGCAATTCATAGGATTTTGATCAGTTCTACACTAAAACTTGAAAAGACCAGACCTTGTCCATATTTTTTCATTCTTTAATTATTATTATGAGATAAAGTGAACGTCCCCTCCTGAAAGATAGTCAAGGCCGGATGTTTTGCAACAAGTCTGTGAACGTGAGTTGTTCACTTATGTAACATGTACATAGCGATGTGTAATCGGCTACCCGACCGCTCTGAAACAATTTCGAACAGAGCATGACTGTAAAATCTTGTCTTTCCTTGTTCACTGTAATAAGCAGCGTGGCATTAGGGAACATGAATGTCCCACGTAGATTTCTAAGTGCCATGCCCACACGATGTTTCCATAAACATGCCAGACTGGGCCTGTAGCTACTTCGTCAAATCGCCATATCCCCATTCTCGCGAGCCACAGCATAATTTCTGCTCCGCTGACCTACGCCAAAACGGGTAGCGCTGAGCTACTGCCGTAAAGAGGCACGTTTATTACGACGATGAATATCCCCAGCCGGTTCCCTATGTGTGCAAAGAAATTAAATACTACTTTTTAGGAAACATGCAAGTCAACTTCCCAGGCGCGTTTTATCGAGCGGCTGGTCGCGATGTGGACATGTCACTTATCGCATGTAATCACGGCCACTTTTGACAGTGATTTTCACATGAGTAAAGTCCGACTTGTTTGAGTATTTTATTAGTGATATACAGCATTGAACAGCTTAGGGGTGAACTTTTGACGATGTGGGGACCCTAGAAAATTTCACTTTTCACAATCTACATGTGCTTTGAAGCAGTCTCCAAGCAGCAAACTGTCTCGCGTGAATTGTCTTCCATAAATCGATCAGTAATTTAGTAAATTATTTTTGCTGTGTTCATTTCCTATTAATTCTACGAGGGATAATAAATGGTATGCACAGAGCTGCGTAAGGCTGTACGCAAATGTTTTTATTATTCGCGTAAAATGTATCAAAAATGCGTACAACTACATGTACATGTGAGCACTTATAAAACAGCTGTATACGCCATATCGAAAACTAGTTCAAAAAGTCAATGAATAAAGTGTTCAATAAACAACAGCAGTGACAATTTTTTTTTTGACGAGTTTTACAATCTTTAATACTCTTCTGTTATATTCTCTGACGACGGTATTCGTTTCTGACTAATTACATTTAGATTACAACTTCCGACGATCTCTTTGCTGCCTGTACTCTATCGTCGCTGCTCTGAAGTCAAATGCGTAAAGTTTTGGGCCTTCCATGGTTATAACTATCAGATCATTTACGGCATCTTCACTCAGATAATTACGTTTCGATGTTTTTAATCGTGTTTTGGGTACTGAACCCCCCTTTACACGGGACAGATGACACTGGAATCACGGCTGACTTTGCAATATTTGGTAAGAGTTCACGATAATCGTTGTAAAGAAGCGTACAAACCGGCCATTTAACTATTATTTCTAAGTCTGCTTAGCATTAGCTTAAATATTCGACGCAGAGATCTTCAGGGTTTACAAGCCCGAATTCAAAGAACGTATGCAATTCTGGGGTGAAGAAAACGTAGTTCTAAGAAATTACAGTTTGAATTTAATCTCGAAAAGAGACAAACAATCCAAAAAAATTCAACTGATGTGGGGTTATTACAAGGAGATATGGGTCGTGTACACTGTTATTCGGCGAAAGTAACACTAACTTTTTCAATTCTGGCGCCAGATTTTTCACCTGTAATGAATATATTTAGTCTGAAAGACCGTTTCTCAAACTTCCAGTTAGACCGGCTCCAAGTCTGTGGGCATATCAAAACATATAGTAAATTGAAGGATTAACCGTCGCGCTGAGTTGTAGGGCTGTTGGGATTGATCGCGAGATGATCGCCTGGCTTGGCCGGCTATGCAGTTACCATGACTTTTTGGAACTTAGCTTCCGAGAAAAGCCAGGCGACTGGAGCCAGTTTAACTTCCGGTAAAAAGCCTGGAAGTGAAGATACAGCTTGCAGCTTGACAAGCGTGAACAAGGGCTGATAATTTATGCAAAACTCGTCAAGTTGATGCTTTGAAGGCTCATTGTGCGAAAACAAAAGCGAATTTTAAAATCCAAGACTTTGCTTTTTTTTTGGCTCAGTATGTACCCAGCTCTCGATTGCCGTTAACGGAACACCAAGGTCTATTGGATACAGGTAAAAGTCGCCACTTATTCACATTAAATTTCTAGAGTAAAATTGCCAAAATATCTATTTCCAATAGATGGTCTCGATACCGTAAACTGCGAAACCTGTCCGATCGGGCATTTCAAAGCATGGGTAACTGCCTATGCCACAGCGCACATCGTTGTGTATACACTACAATTCTTTCTATACTAGGTTGCGGGGACTTGTCTGACCGTACTGTCATAGAGGCGTCTTTGTCCGACTGGGAAACATAAGGAGATACGACAGTTCTAAATATTACCATGGCGGTATATTTCTATAGTATTAGAGCACAGTCTCTCCACAGATTGTTGAATGACAGTGACAAAAGTTAGGACAAACGATGTAAAATAGGAAAGTCGTGTGCACTACACTGATGACCAGTTGTTTTTACAGACTCCCTGTTAGTTTCACGATCGATCAAGCAGATTACGCAGTGCATGGGTGCCTGAGGTTTCACCCGTCCGAAGAGAAATAAATGCGTCTGTAGAACTATTGTTCGCAATTTACTGTCATTGAAGACTTTACGCCACTAATCCTAGATTATCTCCACACACTTAGACGCGGTCACAAGGGAGTACATGGTCATTTTTCACCTCCTCGCATGATATAAACATGAAGCTATGGAACGGGTGTCATGATCGGTTGACGATAATTTATGAGTGAAAACGAGGAAAGCTTTATTTCAACAAAAATTCTGCATTTTTAGTCGTGGATCGTACTTGTGGAAATTTTAAAACTGTACTTGAGCATATACCAACGACTAAAGTTGAAATGACTGGTACAGATCAGTGATCAGTTCCGAGTTCACCGGCATTCACTTCTTGCATTGAAAAATAGAAAACATGTCTTCTGCGATGTGTTGTGGCATCAACTTACCACCAGACCGTGACTTACCTGATGGTCACAATCATCGAATAAATTTCTCTTCGACATCACGTCTCTCTCAGATCAGTGATGTCATCTTTATTTGAGAAATTTATAAAAATTATCGATCGGATTCAAACTCGCAACATACCGCACCCGGCCCACCCAGCCAGAGAAATATTTTACAGTGATAGGCTGCCAGCCAGAGAAATATTTTACAGTGATAGGCTATTCATTGTATTGTATACCAAACAGAAAGACATGATTTATATTTCCCTATACAATTTTGGCGATTTGGTGCTCAATTACTGTGAATAGCATGCTAAGTTGACTCCCAATCACCTTTCCTGTCTTGATGTGTAGGCCTACAGTTGACCACTCCGTGAAGTTCAAATTTGCATTTATATTTGGTTTGTAGTAGGCCTACAGAGTCGCAATTTCTTCAGCTGTGGTTTTGAAGCTGTCAATCATTCAGTTGCCGCACAAGTTTCAACATTTAGAACAATAGAATGCGATCGCAATGAGGTGTTACCGCAGCATTTGAGTTGTCAGTGTGTTGCCGCACTGCTGTTGCCGCATGTTTTGAGGCATCAGTGAGTTCCCGCAAACGCGTTGCCGCAGTGTTTGCGGCAATAAAACAATGGGAAGTGGGCATGAAACAATAGATACCGCAGACCTTGCGGGAGAGAACGATGCTACCGCACAGTTACCGCATGTTTGCCGCATACCGCAAAATGCGGTTACAAGTTATGTGATTCTGGTACTGTAATAATGAAGTGGGCATGTAGTGAAATCTCTCATTACTTGTTTGGAATCAACCGGACAATATCAAAGCAAAATTATTTCCGCTGAATTTCAAATTACCAAAGAAACTCTTTAAGAAAAGAATTTCTGACTTCTACACTGCCACTGGCAACAGCTGATGTCTTTGTAGGCTACATGCACACATTTGAAAAGCAGTCAGAATCAGTTTGTGAACCTACCGTTTCTAGGAAGACTGGTACAGCTTCTATACCACTACAGTAGATACCCTGGGCAGTGCTTTCATCATGTATGTATCAAGAGCTCTGTATGCTTCATCTATGAGAAACACAACACAGAAGTTAACATCTGGGATGCAAGTTTGAATGACAATGACATGACCAGTTCAAAAAACAAAGACAATTTCTTCACGAGATAAATTTTGACTTTTTGAAGCTAACAAACTAATATTCAAATACAGATGAAAGAGAGTGTCAATTAATAGATTTTCCAGTTGATAAAGCATTTTACGGATCATTCACTGTCCTGCTTTTTTGACTTTGTTTTGTTGAAAATGATTCGTATACATCTATATAATGAGAGAGTTCTTGTATCTTATAATAAAGACAAAGTTCCTATTTTGCAAACCTCATCAAAGGGACATATCATTAGCGACAAATATATTGTCCAATCTGTGAATATTATTATTGCCTAAATACGTGGGTTTATGTGCCCTAGAGCAGGTGACAATTTGTGTGACGCCAGGAGGGCAAATTGTCTCCTGCTGCGAGGGCACATAAACCCATTTATTCAGGCAATAATATTTTTGTTACATGCCTCTTCACAGTTCATGCTTTATGACATTTAGTTACATGCAGGGCATTTTCAATCAATTTTACCATATAGCATCAAGCAGATTTGAATGAAAATCAAAATAGCAGTGCTCGCATGGATATTTTACATTTAGCGTTAAACGTCTACTTTGATGTTGAAATTGTTGAAGGGCTTCACTGGACTGCACTGGTAACCATGGAAACTGTTCAGTACATTGTTCACCAGCCCGCAAACTCCCCGGATGTTCCTATTCAAATCAATGCACTGATTTACACTCACATCGAGGCATGTAATAAAATGTATTCTTGCACAATCAAGCATTTTCAAGACATGACACACTACTGGGCATTACACGGTCACTCTATTATTATACACTTCACATGAAAAGTAATTAATGTATTGGAAAAGTGAAAAGACATGATCATTCTTTTATCTGTGATTGTCTATTGTTAGTAGCCCCATAACTGGTACACTGGTATTGACGGTGCTTATTGGTTTGTATGAGAATTTAAAAACAGCATACATCATGTACATCAAAAATTATCTTCCACCTGTGAAAGTGTAATCGGAGCTGACGTGCCTTGTTTGACTGGAAATCCTCCTACGGCTTCTTCATTGCCCATCACAAACAGCTGAAGTATTTCAATTGCAGCCTGCATGCAACTGCTGACTCTTGTCTGATTACAAACCAGTGAACCATTGCATAGTTGTACCTGTGAGAAAATCAAAATATGATTAAGAGATACATTTCTTGGAGCATTGAGTTGATACACATACCTACTGTATACGTGCAAATGAAAAACTGGTTGACTCTTTATGTAATTAGTATGATACAGAAAAGGTTCAAACAGCCCCTCTTAAATTTTTATATCCGCAGCCAGTACTTCAAATTTATAACATTGTGTTATACCATTCTGTTTTTACTTTGTTGCTTTATGTCTCCTCCACCGTAAATAAATTACAGTAGTGCATAATGCTACTTTTTGATCTTTGATTCTAATTTCACTTCCATGTCACACTATCATGCCAACACAGTTCATCTATTATTGCTGTCATTAAGGTCATCCCTTGAGACCTGTACACCATATTTTAAAGGAATCTGACAGGCTGCTTTGAAGGAGCTTTGAATGTAAAAGTTGATGGATGTCAGATGTCAGACAATGGACAACGTCACATAACTATCCATTTGATAGGCTCTGCGTCACTGACAGTGGAACTAAAAACTTGTCTAAATAAAGGGATAATTAGTAATAATTGTAACTGAAGGTAATTTTACAGACAATCAAGGCAATCCGATCACAGTGGTTTGTGAGAAGTACTGTGGAAAATGCTTGATGGACGACAGACATCAGATGACATACTCATTGGTTCATGAAATCAAACAGACTGAAAAAGAAACCATTTCAAATTCAAGTTCATTCTAAAAGTTCTCAAAGAAAAAGTCAAAATGAGGATATGCCAGTTGCCACTGTACTGGAGCTTTTCCTAAAACCACTCCCATCCAGTGTTACCTTGATGATGGTAAATTGGGTACTTGAAATGTTGGTAAAATATACAGATCATTTGAAAACTAGAGATAGGTCAAACTACCTGTTGGTATTTCCACATTCCATCAAAGAAAACTTGTACAGTTGGCAGACTTATTTGGCATCATTGTTTTACTGAACAGTATTTACAGTACCCGTAGACCTGCCTCAGTGGAGGAGATGCTGAGTGAGAGTCACTGGATAGCAAGTGTGTAACTGTTGAGACTGAAGTGTGTCAAAAAATCAAGAAAAATTGACATATTGAATAAATTTGTCAAATTCTGAAAATAGATTTCATCATCTAAAACTGTAGTTTACTGCATGCTCTCAAGTGAGCCATCACCTAAGGTAAAATACCATCCATTACAGTTAAGCTCCTTCAGAGATAAATTAAATATACCAGTACATTCAGTTCAGTGCTGTCTCATACCATATACATATTATATTCTTTACTATCAATCATGTGACCTGGACATGCAATCCACGACATTGTTGTTACCAAGTGACAGGCAAACAACATGGTACCAGATGCTGACAGGTTGCCTTTTTTACACGTCAAAGTCTACTCAACTTTCTTGATTTTTCACTCTTGTGTACCAGTACAACTTCCTTTGGTATTCCTCAAAGGTGTCTTTCCAATTTCCCTATTTGATCGATTATTAGTACACGTAACATATGTCAAGCATGGCATGGCATTGTCATCTGCACTGTAGTACTACATACATGTACTGCACGCAGAAGGCACATGTTGCCCATCAGCTGGAAATTCAAAATACATACATGACATCATTTGATAGAAAAGAATAGGACGGCATTGTACATGTATACGGGTAGGAGGCAGTAACAATTACATGACCAGGGAACCCTTGCACACCAGTCAGGGTCTCAAGATGAACATATTATTGTTACAGTCTACCATTCTTTACAAAATATTGATCATTGGCAAAAGTCTGTTCAGTTATCTCACATATGTGATACCATTCTACAACATACAGTAATACAGCAGCAATGTTTTTTGCCAAACTCACAGGTTTTGCTGCCTGCTTCCTGTTGAGACAGTACAGGAACAGATATACCGGTAGGTCAAACTGAATTGCCAGTTTGTTTTGTTCACAGGTACAAAAAGTCTACACTTAATCATTTGGTACAGAATGCTATATGAGACAGCTTTTGGAAAAGTCCAATGTGATATGGCATTGCGGGCCGACTTCTTCTATGAGGGTCTCGTTGTGCTGGATTCATTGTGGTAATGATTGACAGCTATATCAATCACAACATAATAATCAACAGTAATGAGGTTTGCCAATGACAGATATCACACATACCACAGACCAGATATGAACTGAAAATGCTCACGTGTTTCATTATGTATTGCAGTTCTGTGTGAATTTGAACCTTTGCCACATGTTTGTAACTTCATTGAAAGTATTATGATCAACATAATGAACAATATTCACCACATTAATTCTAAAAGGCCATGAAGTTTACAAATATATAATTAGCTGAAATAAAAATATTAAATTTCTTTGACTGCTGTCATTGTATCACCACTTTACCAGTATATAGCAAGTGTACCGTATTAATTACCTTTGACCAACTCCTTCAAGCCATATATACCAAACTGTGAAAGCTTATTAGATATGCAAATTATAAATTAGCTGACATGAAAATGTGAAATGATTTTCAATATTGTTCTAACCTGGTATAATCATCAATGTACACAGCATGTTTTGCCAACATTGATCAAGTAAATTCCAGTATATATCCGTAATTAGAAAAGATCATTGAAAATGCAAATTAGGAATTGGCTGAAGAAAAAATTCTTAATGACTTTCAATAATGATGTATCATAGTATCGTTAATGTATATAGCAGGTTGCGTCAACTGTGGTCTAGTCAATTCAAATATATATCCCTAATTAAGAAAGTTCATTAAATATGCAAATTCGGAATTGGCTGAAGTAAAAATGCTCTGACTTTCAATAATAGTTTATCATAGTAGCTTCAATATATGTAGCAAGTTTCATCAACTTTGGTCCAGTCAATTCAGATATATATCCCTAATTGGTAAAGTTCATTAAATATGCAAATAAGGAATTGACTGAAGTTAAAATACTTAATGACTTTCAATAATGTTTAATCATAGTATCTTCAATATACATACCAAGTTTGGTCAATTTTGATCAAGTCAAATCAGATATATATCCCTAATTAGGAAAGTTCATTAAATACGCAAATTAGCAACTATCTTTCATGTCACCCCTTAATGCTTCCCACTGATGATATATCTTGGTGTTATCAACATTTGTAGCAAGTCTCATCAAATTGTGTGCAGTCTTTCTCGATGTATAGCCGTTTTTTCTAAAATCATTAATTATGCAAATTAGTAAAAAGTAAGCAAGCCACACCCACAAAAACCTGATCAGTTCTTGCCATTTGCAAACCTAATCTATTTACCAAATTTGATTCTTATCTGATAAGCCGTTTTTGAGATATCGAGCCCACAGACAGACAGACAGACAGACAGACAGACAGACATCGCTGCGACATATGCTCACGTGTGAATACGTGAGCAAAAAATGGACAGTAGCTTGTCACTTCAATGAAAGCCTGTCACTCACACTACAGGGTCAAGCTAAAGAAGGGTACAGAACAGTTTTTGATTGACGAAGTCAAGAGAATAATATCATGACACCTTTGACTTTGCTGTAATCAAATATCAAGGCAAAGTTAGGTGGGGCAAAGGATAAGGTCAAGTTTAGGTCACATTGACATGATTCTGTGTAAATAAATGGTGGATCAGACAATAAACAGCATGTTTTTGATGGATTTCAGGGATAATTTTGAACCACAGGTGCTTAAATCAACCAGTGATCGCGAAGCCTGCAAACGTACGTTTAAAGGATAGGAGGCTTCACGATCACTGGTTGATTTAACCACCTGTGATTTTGAACAAGGCACCATCCAAAGGAATTCACTGGCGAACAAATGTAGCAGTTTCAAACTGTAGTAATTTTTTGTGGTACATTTAGTCAGGGCGTGTCAGGAATGTGTTTGACTGTAGTAGGGTTATTTAAAATATTATACCAGAACTGGCAGGTAAATGAACGTGAAGTGCATATGTTTGGTAAATATAGAATAAATGTATCAACCTTGGAATCTTGGTCTTTTTCTGTTTATGAACGGTGCAATATTCAGCCTCTACCTTGTTAATCCAATATACCATTACATAAGGAATGCTGATTTTATCCTGTTGATTACACTTGAACAGCGCCCTCTATTTACAATGATGTACTCTGAGACACTATTTGTAACATGATCTTGTTGGCTTGGGAAAAATACATTGAATCACTTGAATGTATCATGTTGTAAGTCAACTGATGGACAATTGAGTAGTTTAAGCATATACCGGTATATTGATATATAGACAGTTACAATGAATGAGTAAATGTGCAAGTTCCATACCGGTAGTTTGCTCCTGTACAACAACACCTAGCCTTTGAACATAAGACAGGGGCTTGTTTTGCAATGAAGTTTTGCTGTTGATATTTCTGAGGAAAATGTCAATATAATTAAAAAAATTGTAAATTTCTTTGTTTATTGTGTCAATAAAAATATATGTCTTGACTCTAGTGTAATATTGATTACACTCATTTCTTCAAAAGAATGACAATTTTAAAAAGCTGAGGAAATTCAATTGAGAAATGAAAGCAGATGATAAAGAGTTGCAAGTGATTTGATTGATGAACAGAAGTCATGACAAAACTTCAACGTTTGGTACAGTAAATGAGACTAGAAAATTGACAAGTTTTGATTTTTCAGGGGTCTTGGATAATGCATTATAGTTAATTTACATCAATTAACACAAAGTCGAGAAGAGACTATGACATTACAGCCTTGGATGATCTTACAAAACAACTTTCTACTACATTAGAAGCTAGGATCAGATGGTTTTGATTTAACAAGAATATGACTTTAAGATCAATTTTGCTTTGCCAAAGTTTGGTGGGATACCAAATATTATCATTTTTCCAGCACTGTTGGTAAAGTAGTGAATCCTATTAAAATGAAACCCCTCTCGGTCAAAGTTTGGTGTTATACCAGATATCATCATTTTTCAAGCACTATTGGCTAAGTAGTGGATCGTATTAGAATAAAATGCCTACCAGTTTAATACAACCTATCCATTCTGCTTTATTAACACTGTTGACACCAAATGACTTTGATATCCTAATGTGTGGCATGCAGTCTAAAATTGGATGAAAATTGAAAGTATTACAGCTCTTGTCATTTGAGTTTAGGGTTTCAGTGTTTGGCACACACAGATTTCTTGACTGTTAAAGGGACATTATTTGTATCTTTTGACCTTATATTGTTGCAAACGAGAAGTTGATAATGTTGTTCGACTTACTGAGAGATGTCTAAAGAACGGTCGACCATAGAC
>LD366652.1:0-15757 GCA_001465055.1 Ptychodera flava | reverse complement strand
TATTCCATGAATTTGGCGAAAAACTTTTTTGTGATTAATGCCAAACTGAATGTAGTATCGAATTTACATTTCAATTAAAAGAATATGTTGTTCATATTAAAACATGTAACACTAAAATTATACAGGAGTCATTAGAAAATCCCAGGTAAGTAGTTCCTTTTCTCTTTCAGTTTAAAGGGACAAAGTCAGTTTTGACTTTTTTTGATATCAAGAATACAGGGAATACCTGCATAATAATTACACTCAGTATGCACAATCATGTCAATGCAGAAACTCAAAGTGATGAAAAGTGTGAGATACAACCCCTTTATTTACCAATTCAATAAAACAAAAAAGTTAGCTGCTCTAGCAGTAAAACAACTTGACGTACAGCCTCAGGGTTGGCATTGGAGTTTTTCACCTGCAGTTCACAAAAGGCCTCTAAAAAGTTTGTGAATACACATTTCAGTTAGATGCAACAAAATGACAATAGAAAAGTGTTTGCAGTATCAGTAAGTAACAACTATAATGGGCTTCCTTCCTCTATGACTGACCTTTTAAGTGCAGTACACTGAAACTTGTGAAAGAAAAATATTGTCTCTTTTTTCCATAAGCATATGCTGTATCAAAGAAAATACACAAGTCCTGAAAAATATTGTGTTGCTTTCTTTTCCCCCAGCAGTCACGCACTAGTACAGGTATCAATAGCAAAAAAGAAAAACATTGCATCGCCACCAAAACAAATGAGGGGAAATCTCCAGCTGGCTGTGATGTATCTAATGAACTACGTGAATAATATTTACATGCAAATGCTACAAAATTGGATATTTTTTACCGAGAAAATTAACAGAGTTCACGCGGGGCAAAACACGTTATTTATTACTAGATTCAAAACTTAGTCGATAAAATTGAAACACTTTTTCCAGCATTAAAAGGTTTCATGATCGGGCCATTTACCTACAAATGTACATGAAAGCACAGTCCCTCTATCTATAGAGGGACTGTGATGAAAGCATGGATCGCGTGCTAAATTTAGAGCAGGCGGCAGATACGGTAGAGCGTGCCCATTCCACTTTCCTTTGAGTTGAAATCACAAGAAATATACGTGAAAAGCCAGCCCTGAGACGTACAATATTTCTCAAAATTTTGTACACCGCCAAATCACCGTTTTCGGGGGTAAAATATCGAATTGCAACCACAACCGCGAGTTTATAACTGACCACTCTCAGGATTTTAGCATTTTAACGTAGATGGTTGATCACGTAATTCTACTTTCTAGAACAGTTCTATAAACAAATCCCGTGCTCTGGCGTCATAGTCGCGTACGCGTACTTAGCGCACGTAATACAACATGTTGGCGATGCATGACTTTGATTTCGCTCTCTGAAGAACACCTCACCAAAATACTAAAAAAATTATATTGATACATTCATCGGACGGCTGCACTCGGCTCATTACCACATCAAAACGTGATCGCTGACAGCTACACGCTTTCCTATGGCCGGTCGCTATTGTTTTGACTCGTAGCAGAATATTAATGAGGTCAGGGAAATATACCCAATGATATTGCCGCTTACAGAGGACAGGCGTACTTTCACCCAATGATATAAGATATTAGAACAGTACACTGACCTAGTCTGACCTCGCATAAAAAGACGTTGTATGCATACATAGCCCAAGTAAGTTGAACACTATGCGTACGGAGCCTGGCCTACTATACGTGTGCACGTTCGTCCGTTTTTGGCTCGTTTGTCGCGCCAAGCCCAAACGTCGTGTACTTTTGTCACTCAGTCGATGGTCATAATTTGTGAAGTATTAACCAAAGTTTGTGCCATTTTATAATATTTTCCCCCAAATTACAGCCGGCGAAAGTGCTGTCACAGACGTACAATTTCGCCGGCTGCCGGCTTCTAATGAAAACACTGCCTATGGCTGTCTTACAGGTACACCTGATGAACACTTGTTAGATGTAAATAATACAAAGGAAGCAGTATATCGCCACTTATGCCATCTACAAAGTCTGCTGGCCCTGATAAGATGTACCACAGTATCCATTAATCCTGAAAGAATGTGCATCAATTATGTGTAAACCACTTGCAGTGGTATTCACAGAGTTCGCGTTTACGCAAAAATCGTGCGTATTTACGCATTGAAATTGACTCTCTACGCATTTTTTTCATCATTATGTGTTTTCTATACGCAAAGGATAACACCGAAAGCACTCCCCACGACTGAGCTTAGGCGACAACCAGACGAAATTTGTTGCAACACATTTCTTCTGTCAATCACTCATTTTGTGTGGAAAGTTTCGGATTCACTGGGCGTTGTCTGAAAAATCGGCATCGTAGTCCACACGTTATCACGTTAGGCCCGTTATCATGTCAGCTGTGCCTATGAATTACGTTGCTAATTTTCAGGCGAGCGATAGTTTCTGAAAGTGAGAGATTGACAGAAATGTTGCGACAAATTATATAAATGCAAACCGTGCACGATCATCGTGTAGTTCCCAAATTTTGATCAAGCACACATGCAGCATGGCGTCGAAGCAGACAAATCTGTTTTAATTTCTTTCAACTTTGCTCTACGAGTCCGTGAAAAAAATGATTCATTGGTAGAGCTCGTCGGAATCCCGATAAATTTTGAACGCTACAGAAGTGTCTGGATGGTAACTGGTCGTTCAGGCACCAAGTTGTTTCGGCCTCTCAATTTCCGGTCCCAAGTCACTTCGGCACCGCAACCCAAGACGTTTCGGCATCTGTGTTTCGATTTTTTTTTCAAACTATAATTGACTGATCCGTCATATTCGTAAGCGTGACCTTTGCGTTCTGACTAGTACTTTATGTGCATTTTGTGTGAATTTTGCCGTGCTGTTTCCTCACCGCTTTCAAACTTTTTCCGTGTCGGTGGCTATTGATATCGATAAACTTGTGTCACAGATTTGAAAATGATATGAAGTTTTTTCGTACGGTCTCTTCCCACGTTCTCACAAAGATTAAGCATGTACGTGAATGTTAGTTGACACTATACTTTTTAGTACTTTGATTTGTAACATTACGCTCGGGCACTAGTTCCCACAGGTAGCCTTCAGCGGTGTCGAAATGTCTTGGGTTGCGGTGCCGAAACGACTCGGACTTGGGGCCTGAAATTGGAAGGCCGAAACGTCTTGGGCTGAAACAACTTGGTGCCGAAACGTCCAGAAACCGTCTGGATAAGCTGCCATAACTCTAACTCTTGGGTTGCCCGATTTGTTGTGACGGTTGCATGTATGCCCTTCGCTGTTACGCTTCAACATTGTTCAAGTTGTTAGTTAAACTGTTTTCATTAAAATAATGTTACATCGTACAATCCGAATAATATAGGGTTATTCACAAAATACGGCCCTGTATGGACGAGGACTCAGAGAGTGACGTCCAATACGTCACTCACTGAGCCTGAGTCCATACAGGGCCGTATTTTGTGTATAACCCTATTATTATACACCTCCCTCCATTAATCGTCCGTATAAACTAATTCTATGGTAAATTTTGAGGGATGCAGCAGCTCGATATGAATGGAACGCGCACGATTGTTGAAATAAAATTGCTACAAACCCCTGCAACAGGCGCGTTGCGCGTCTCCCGTATTCGGGACTCCGCGTACTATACAAAATACGGAAAGTTATTGGACGGTACTCCCATAGGTTACGGCAGTAGGTGTATAATAATGTAGTGTAGGTTTATTCAATTGTATTGTATTGTATTTTGCTGTCAGTTTTTTCATCAATCGAGTGCGAAAGTGAAATTACGCACTCAAATCCAGCCATTACGCAATTTTAGCAGACTAATGCGTGTGCCGTACGCGAGGAGAAAAAAGTCACCGCGAACACTGTATTCAGCAAATCACTACAGTCATCAAAAGTACCCATAGACTGGAGGATAGCGAATATAACACCAATATCTACAAAAGGAAGTAAATCAAATGCAGCAAATTATCATCCAGTCAGCCTTACTTCAGCGGACGGAAAGATTGTGGAATCCTGTTTGCAAGACACTCTAGTTGAACAGTTAGAGAAGAAGAGTTTGATTAATGACACACAACATGGCTTCCGGGCACACAAATCACGTTTGACAAATTTATTATAATTCTTGGAGGACATAACACTAGCTGTGGATGAAGGGTGACCTGTGGATGTCATTTACCTGGACTTTGCAAAAGCATTCGGCAAAGTACAACACGTAAGACTGTGTTGCAAACTACAGAGTCATGGTGTTGGTGGCAAAGTGGCAAAGTAAGAAACATAATTGCTCCGTTTTATTGGAAACCCCCTCCCTCCCCCCTCAAAATGAATATTCTTATGCAAAATCAATTTCGTATTATGATGCCATTTCTGAAAAACACACACACATCTCTTCGATCCGCACGCCCCTGAAAAATACCGGAAGTGCACATCAATTAATAAACCTCCACTTTACGCGTTTCATTTTTTAAGACACAGAACATTGGTGTATTTTGCACATAGGAAAATGTTTCACATACATGTTTTACGTTGAAAAAAGCATACAAGTTTTTATTTAACATTTATGTCTTTTTGTTGTCTTTTTTTCTCTGTATTTTGTGGTCATTCTGTTCTCGATGAACGCAAAGGAAGTATTGCATTCAAAATGTCAAAATGTTCAAAATGTTGGTTGACCACAATGTGTACCACATGTGCCACTGCACTGTGCAGCTCTATACAGAAAAGTGTCTTAATTTAAATTCAAAAATATTGATGTGGTGTTTCTTTTGTAATTCATGTTTGAACTCTTTTTTTTACCCCACAATCCTGCAGTAAATTCAACTCCGCATTTTTTCCACAAGCCCAAGTGGTCATGGCTTAGAAACAACAGACGAAAATCCTTATGCGATTTTGACACACACAAAACAAAATGAGCTTTTACCCCCTCACCCCCACAGGGCTCGAAATTAGCGGTAGTCCTGTGTCCACAGACTACCAACTTTTTTTCTGGGGCTACCAAAATCGATGAAATGGTAGCCCACACGGACTACCAAAGCCTGGGACCTGAAATTCAGCAAGTGCTTTGCATGCCATGTCTGGTCCATCATTTTGGGACAAGCTAAACGCAGTCAAACCTAGCTGGACACAGAAAGGTCATACTATGACTTTGTCATGCAAATTACAAAGACGACCAGCCATGTGGTGGAACTTTGCAACAAATTTTCAATATCTGAACTGACTTACTTGAATGTCAGAAACAGGAAATGATGGCCAATGAAAATGCATTTTTCGTTGCAATTTGATCATAATGTATCAATCACAATGGCGCAGAAATTATGCCTCCTTCCTACAAAAGGGCCATGGTCTATTTTAGCCCTGCTACAGTGTCTCAATGTTGAGGTTGTGTTGTCATGACGACTATCAAAATTTGCACACAACTCTGAAAGTGAAACGGGTTGTCAATAGGTTACCAAACGTTTGAGTATCACTATCGTCCATTAGATACCTGTTTCCTTGGCTTTTAAAGGTGTACAAGTATTCACATCAAATGACTAGAAAATTCATTTAATGGGCAGATTCTTGAAAAATACACCTTTTCTTGTCTGGTTCACAAAAAAAGATACCCCTGAACTAAAATATGCCATGAAATTGAACACAGATAAATGTAAAGTAATGCATATAGGTCCAAAAAACCAGAAACTCAACTATGTTATGAATGAGACTCCACTAGCTGCAGTAACACAAGAAAAAGAAACTGGAGTAACAGTCCACAAATCACTTAAACAATCCAGTCATACAGGGGGAAGCAGTAAAGAAGGCAAACAAGACTCTTGGATTAATTTAAGCAATAACCCCCGCCGCAGGAGGGTATACACGAGATTTTGGTACAATGCGCGACATATAGCACGAGCCGATAGGCGAGTGCTATATGGAGCGAATTGTACCAAAATCGAGTGTATACCCGACTGCGAAGGGGGTTATTGCTATTATATTATATCAACTTGCGTGTATTTGTTGTCTTACTTGGGTATTTTCATCACTATGAGCGCCAAATGCAGAAAACGGACGTCTGAGAGATCGAACGTCGGAAATTCTGCGCCCGAGACCGAGCATTTTTATAAGTTGGGATTCCGTACAGGCACACAGTATCCTACGACAAATACGCATTACGTCCATATCGACATTGCATTTTATTCGCGTGGAACACGAACGATACTTGTCAAAAAATACCCGCTGCACTCACACAGAAAAATGGGTCAAGAGTTCAAATCAAAAGAAAAAAGTAACAATTTTTTTCGTTAATTTACATAAGAACAATAGTCCTGGCTTTTTCTGGCATACTAAAAATAGATTTGTCTCATTCTGTACCGCATACCGTCGCGACATTCAGTGGTGGCACAGTGAAATTACAGGATCTATTTTTGATGGATAATTTGGACGTTAATTGTACCAGAAAACAAGCAGTTTTAAAATAATTCAGACTTGCGATGACTGCAACTGTGATGAACAGTTGTGCAGATTCTGAGTGTGTTGCCCGATGCAGGGAGAGCTGGACGCCGACACTGCTCGTTGCATTTGATGTCAAATATCGTCACAGTCGCCAGGAGTCATCCCATTGTTATTTTGAACTTCTTGGTCTACATCGTTAGGGCATCCCGATCTGTTATAGCTCAAACTTTGGTAAATAATATCTGACATACCGTTACTGTGAGGAAGTGTCAATTTATTTGCGTATGAACAAATACTATCTTCATTTTAAAGAGGGGTACTAGGATATATCGCGTCTCCACTCCCGCAATATCAAGCAAAGTGCACGGTGCGCTGTCGCCCTAATATTTGTGTGCATCATACCCCAAACGTGCTGCTTCAGAGATGTCTTTCATCACCGATCCCAACTTATTTACACCAAGAGGTGAGTTACAGACCCACACTTTATCTGTGTATCAAAATTTGGTCTTCGGTCTTTGAAACAAAGTGGACTGTTTCGGTCTTTCTCGAGGGTCTATGGTTTAGATAGGTACGTTCAAATGCACCGACCGGGCAATTTTCGAAAATGCTGGTTTAGGGGCCCGTTTTAGCACTGCTATCAGTGCTAAAACAGTATTTTAGCATCGGTCGAATGAGCTCTCGTCCAATCAGAATGGCGCATGGTAGCATGATATAATAACAGATTTGTTTTAAGTCAAAGGACATCATAGTAAAATTGTACAAGCAATTTGTCATACCATGTACATCGATGGTCAGACGGTCAATGGAATATGCCATACAGGCATGGTCACCCTGGTTACAGGACTTTAACATCACAGTAAACGTACACAGAAGAGCTACACAATTAATACCAGAATTACGCCATTTTCCTTATGAAGAAAGTCTGAGAAGGCTTGAGTTTGAGAAGACAGCAGGGTGATGATCCAGATACAAGATAATCACCAATGTTGATCACGGAAATTCCAAGAACCCTGTAACATTTCAAGGAGAGGACATGTCTACAAAATACACAAAACTCATGCAAACCTGGATGTCAGGAAATATTTCTTTTCATGCAGGATTGTAAATGAGTGGAACAGTCTGCCAGATCATGGATGTACATCCATGGTCAGACAAGGTCGTCACATCACCAACGCAACAGTGAACGCTTTCAAAAACGCCATACTCATACTCATAATATGCTACCAAAAACGGATAGAGGGGTGTCCAGAAATTGAATCCTGAAAGGATTACTAATCCCGTTAACTAAACTGAACTGAACTGATCATGCCCAATGTTTTTTCTAGGGTTGTGGGTTAGCCCTCTAAGTCCTATATAGGACTGTAGCTCAGGTAAGTTAATTACCAGAACTGGCAGAAAGTCAGGCCTGAGGGAGACAGCAATGGAAGTGAAGTTAGTCCCTTGACAGCGGGACTGTGTTTGAACCAATCGTTCAACCTACAGATTCAGCAGTAGTTTAGTTACACGTCCACACCAAGTTGCGGTGCACTATTAACTCGAGATTCTGCCAAACACACGCGCTCCGATCCACGGTCACACAGCTCATCATGATCATATTGACTAGCCCTGTACGAGTATGTCTCGAATGTATAAGCTGACACTCTCGCCATATTCGTAGGGCTACATACTGACAAATTATCGACGATCACTCACTCACCTCCGACCTCATGTGGTTGTACTATGTACAGAAAACGTATCCAAACAACATCTATAAATGAAAGTGAATCGTTTCCGACGGCGAACGCATGAGCGTAGATTCGATCAGTTTCGATCAGACGACATAACGTCTTACGAACTGCGCACGCGTGGACGAAGCTCAAGGTAGACATGCTTTTGGATTCACTTTCAGAGTCGGATTCGGGGCACTGTTCACTGTAATGTCTCAGTAGCTGCCTGCACGATTTCCGCTTGCAGTTATTAATAAAATGCACGTTTCAACATTAAAATTATAGACAACTGTCGGTTTTATCTTTTGAAAGAGTTGTAAAGAATAAATTATTATCATATCAAACAAAACAAGTATTGCAAATTATGCAGTCTGCAGTGAACTCAGTAACGGAAACCCTAGATACAATTTTGCTGCAAACATTAACAAGATTATCAAATACAGCACAATTCTGATGATTTCTAACATTTTCTTCATGATATGAAATGCATGCTACAGATAAAATGCAAAAAGATAACATTCAGAAAAATTGAACCTGTATGCTGCCTGGAGTTTATACATGTCGCGATGTTACTTGCCCGAATAGGGAAAATATAGATCAATTGATTGATTGAATTGATGGATAGGACATGATCAGATTATCTTCGTCATCTACTGGCAATATGATTACCTGCCAATGATGTAATTGTTTATGACTGTATGCTTGGCGAAAATCATTAAGTGCGGACGTGAAAGTAAACCCTTCCATATGGTGCAATACACTCCGTCTTATATAAAGTTCCAGCAGCCGTCACTTTTGGTGAATTTCTCAATTTTTATCAACTGCAGTTTCTACTTCAACTCCCGGTAAGCATGTTGAGATACACTATTTAGCTTGTTTATATAGCCTTTGCATGTGTAGATTGCCTTGTGAATTCTAGTCAATTCAAACGTACAATAACAGTTCACTTTACAAGGTATATAAGCTGTGATAACAAACTAAATAGTTGGTGTTTCAACATGCTTTTGGGGAGTAGGAACAGTACTTTCAATTGTCATGCAAATAAAAAAGTGACCAAAAATCATAAAAAGTTACAGCCTTTGGCCCTTCAGTTCCATCATGCAACATTTAAGCTTACAACACTTAAAGCAAAGGTAAAATATATTTCAGCCTGGCAAGTTGAAGAAGTTCTTGACCATGGTATTTCTTGAAGCCAAGCCTATGGGTTTTCGTGAGGCAAGTTAAACGATTAGATTAAGCGCGCCGCCGCGATACAACATGGCACGCGACAACTTTTTAAGATATCTCATGGGATTCGCTTCAAATGCAGAAATTTTAAAGCTGTAACGTCTCCATATCGGTACGACTGGATTCAGACTAAAGTTAAGTGATCTGAACAAGTTTGACATGTATGTAAATCCTAGGGATGCCTAATGAAGTATTTTGCATACTGCTTTTCTTCTCTGAACGTTCAATCGCTCAAGACAGAATTGTGAACATGTTTGTGATATCTATCCTTATTATTGACTCTTAGTTTACAAGTTGTCTACGCTATCAAAGGAAGTTAACTTGGTGACATACCACTATGAATAATCTCTCAAGCTGAATGGACTTATGTCCGTGTCTTGGTCCAACTACGGCCCCTCTAGGGACCGTGGTCCGACACTTTTATCATGACTGGTCAAAAAAGTTGACGACATTATAGCTTTATAAACATAATTTTGTGGGAAGTAATTCAGCTTATTGGATGATAGGGGTGAAAACCGAAAATAATCCAGTTCGAATTACCTTACCGATAGCTTTATTGCTGTTCACGAGAAGGGATGCAATAAGAAAGGTACGGAATAAAGGAACATTCACAAAAGAAGTTGGTGTTGCCGGTTGAAATTTTCTGAGTTTTCTGCCTTGCGCATCGATATACAAGCGTATAGGCTCCTTAATAAATAATTTTAGTACATCTAACAATTCCAATTTTGACATTTAGCGGCAATATTTCATCGAGGATGCAACAGTAGGTTGGGGGATTTTGATCGTTTGCTACAGAGTAGACAGTAGAGGGGTAATCTCCTCCTTTTCTGTCTATGGACACAGTTACAAGTGGATTTTATGATTATGTAAAGACGTTGGGAAACTAAATTCTTTCTTTTCATCATGACTTATTTTGCACTGAAATTTCCTTGACCGAACTAGCTCCGAGGAACTAATTTGCTACTTCATGAATCGAAGAGCTATGGGAAGGGCGCACATATCACAATGATTTTAACCTCTTTTCGTTTCACGGAGACGTGTGTGTGTTTTGTGTGTGTGTGTAGGGGGGGGGGGGTAAAAACGTAAAAGTCAAAAACAACCAGTAGAGGGCAGAAATCCAGTCTGGAACTAAAACACCACAGCTAGGGTCCCACAGCTAACATTCAGAAACAAGCAATTAACGCAAAATTAAATCACAACATCGAATAAGAAAAAGATTGCACTTCAAATAAATTTGGAACTAGTCTAGCATCCAGTTAAACCCATAACACGATTTAATGAGGGGGCACAGCATTTTTAGCCATTGTAAAAATGATCATCACGGCAAAATATCCCACGGTACGGAGTTGGTCAGAGAAAATAAAAAATAAAATAGATTATTGCCCAATCACTAAATAACTTTTTGACTATAGTGAAGGACAAAAAAAAGAAACAAAAACAACAGCAGCCGTAACACCGTATGTTAATTTCGAGATATTTTCCCTTTTGCGGAGAATATGCAAGTAGGTACAAACAGGCTCGGCGCGGCCGGTAGGGTGATGGCATCGCATGCCATGTATAAAATTAACTTAGTATTTAGACTTGGTTAAAAAGTCTATGGTTTGTGAATGTTTTAGTGGCGTGAACGTGATGATTTGTGTTCTGTTTTCACGTGAAACGCGTGAGTGGGGCGAACGGGACGAGTAGGATGAACACTATACTGGGTAGTTTCTCCCGGAGAGTGAATCTGGCAGAAACTAACTCACTATGCGCAGACTCAAAGGTAACGTGTTCAATCGCCAGGAAAACCTGGCCTGGGCTGCCAAATTCCCAAATAGGTTCGTATGAAATAGGAGAGACACATGAGAAACTATACAAATTATTTTATTTTTTTGAAAACTCACCAACTCCAAGTCTACTTTACAAAACGTGCTTGTTGATGAATGGTAGTACGTCCATGTACAGTCGTCTGTCTTCTAAAATTCTGCTCTGCGTCTTGATGGCAAGACGTGCGTAGATACGCAAGAAATGTTCTTTTCTTGAGTATCTACACAGGTCTATGGTGCGCCTAGGCGCAGAGCAGAATTTTACAAGACAGGCGACTGTGGTCCATAAAGTTGTAACCTACCATGCCCGTACACTGAGAATATCAGACTGTAAGTGAAATAATCATATTTGTTATATAGCGCATTACATATTTAAATATCTCAATGCGATGAAATGGAGGCAATCATACGTACCTGGACTGAAAGATTCATTTGTGGCGTGTGTTTTGTCAACCAAACGTGCATTAGAGTTGGCTAATGCAGACCCACACACGTCACGACTGAAGAAACAAATGCCTTCGCCGTGTATCGAACCAAAACTCTGACAGTGTATGCACGCAGCTGCAATCCCGGGGGTGTGCCGCCTGAACGAGTCACTTTTTCACGACAAAAATTCTCAAACATGCATATGGGTCGATTTTTCAGCCGAAAAATTCTAAGCTTTGGTCGATAACAAAGCAAATGTCTAATGCTCTAGGAGAACCTTCACATGCGACAGAATAAAAGGTGAAAATTCCCCAAAATTTGTCGAGCAAATCCCTAGCAGTGGGTCATATTATTGGAACATACATGGGTAGATGTTTTTGACTTGGACGGCATGCGGCATACCCGTATGAGACAGGGACTTGATTCATAGGGTCAAATTTGTTTTATCTGTAAGAGGATTGTGGAATGACATAGCATTCAGATGATTTATTCTGTTTATCATTATTTACAAAAACTAAAGCATCTACAATTGGGACTTTCCCTGGTGGACTGGCCGGAAGAGGCAAAAGAAAAGGCTGAGGACATACTATCATTGGAATATAGCGAGAAAGATGAAAGTGGGAAGACCACGGCTTATGTTCATAGAACTTTGACCTGGGAAAGAAAAAAAAACTGAAAAAGATGAAGAGGCAGCTTCATACTGCGTATAAAAAAAACTTACGCTGAGGCAGAGGGGAATGAGGCTACCTCGCATTGAGGGGCCAGCTTCCATCAGGCCGGAGCCCGATGATGCCGAGCCATGGGCCGTTAGAATTGCACAGGACAATGTAAACACTACTGACAGCTCCACACCGGCCAGAATTTAATTCAATGTGGAGGGGCAGCAAATAATCTGCTGTCAACAATGCGAGGCTTATAAAATAGTCTTCTTCCCCCTGTCATTCATCAACAATTACCTTCTTCTCTGAAACCACAGGCACTCCTTAGCTGGGTAGTCTGCTAAATAGATCAATTTTCGGCTCGATCTATCGATCTTGTAATCGATATGCCTGCCACTGTAACCTAAATACTCACAAGGTGTGCAACAGAGTCACTCAAAAAATGCACCACCCGATTTGCCAACGGGGGGTGTGCTCACACAAAACATTCAGAACTACACTCCCATACACCTAGTTGGATCACAAATTTAACCATCTCCTAAAAAATATATGATATGCAGTTCACTCAAAGTGACTTTAGTTAGCGTTGTTTAATTTTTGTAATTTTTGGTAAACAATCTTCGTCAAAACAACAGGTCAGATAGCTATGATACTTGGTATATA
The DNA here is from genome assembly GCA_001465055.1 of Ptychodera flava. Classification (NCBI taxonomy): domain Eukaryota; kingdom Metazoa; phylum Hemichordata; class Enteropneusta; family Ptychoderidae; genus Ptychodera; species Ptychodera flava. Next base: position 2,868 of record LD366652.1, on the reverse strand, counting down.
AGTCTCTAAGGATGACATTTCAGTCTAAAATGTGCAGAAATATGCAAATTTGTATTTCTGAGGAAATTTTTGTGCTGATTTTGAAGACAATGGTCAAGTTGTGAGTCCGGTAAATCTTGATATGTTAAAACGAGCCTGTCCTTCGACCATGTGACAGCATAAATTAATGAAGGACAGTTTGAATTTTAAATAGTCTCAAGACTTTTCAATAGTCTCCCTTTGGTATGAAATTAATACAAACAATTGTGGAATGTGTTTTGCTCTGTAGATTATATTTGTTGGTTTGGACGAACCATTTCATGAAATATCAGTTTTCTGTTTTTTCATTTACATTCCCCTTGTATATAGGATGCTACACAATGTACTCAAGCTGAATATTTGTTTTTTTAAACAAATATTTAAGTAAGCATATTTCTGACTTGTGTCTGTAAATATATTTTCCCCATACAGGACGTCTTCATGATGGATAAGACAAACAGTCGCTGTCCCTGGCAACGCAATATAAACATTTTCTCCTTAGTCAATACATGAACCAGTTCTTGCATTAAAATCACCACAATACATAAAATGACTGTCTGGATACGAATTGAACAATGTAATCAACTGATTTTCAAGAGCTGTGCTCAGAAATACAATCTGGTCTGAGATAACAGCAACCAATTATCATTCCTTTATCAAACTGAAATGAACTCTGACCAAGATGAACAAAAACACAATTTTCTATTTCACTTTCGATTTTGTAGACCTTTTCTGTAACGGATTTCTTTATGTACAAAGCTGTACCGCCACTTGGTCACCCTTTAATGTGTTGCTTTGTAGTGGGAGAAGAAAAAACTCTGTAATTTTTCAAAAAATCAACTTTATCACTACTTGGACAAAGCGTTCCAACCATGCCTAAAATATTATAGTTTGAACAAAACGAAACAAAGTCTGCATTGCTAAGTTTTGGTTTTAAACCTCTAATGTTCCACATGATAGTTGACAAGTTCACGATTTTTGGGCCTTGACCACATCCCTATCTAACTGAATGGCTGACTGGTGAGATTTTTCTGGTACTCTCGTTGTCCATATAGACAGTTTTCTTACCGTCAGTATATCTGTGGTGGTAAGCTTGTCATAGCAGACTTGAACTTTCGGCGAAGGACTCTCTTCCAGCAGTGACTTGCGCATCGTGAACAATCTTGAGCGAATGTTTCGAATACGTTCGGAAAAATCCTCGCTTATACTGACATTCGTACCTTTCAACTTCTTCGCTTTCGACAGGACGCTAGACTTGTCCTTGTACTTGGCGAACATGGCAACGGTAGGTTTCGCTCCCCGTAAGGGCTTATACGTGGTGCGTTTACAATCCGATGTACTCGTTCGAATTCAACATATTCGCTTATATTCAGACTGACTTACAATATCGCCTTGACTTTCTCTTCTGAATTTTCCCAACTTTCATGCGTATCATCTTGTTGTACGCCATAGAAGACGAGATTATTATTTCTCCTGCTGCGATTTTCCAGATCATCATTTAATCGCTTCAAGTCATCGTTTTCTCTTTGTAACTGTCACGATGTTCTATTGTTTTAATTAAACACTGGATCCATGTTTCTGAACATTCTCGTTAGCATATCATAAGAGGCGCTATCGAGTTATTTGGTCAAGGCTATATGCCCCCGCATCGGTGATCGGTAGGACAAATTAATGAAGGGGATCAGGGAGGGCAGTTAACAGAAATGACAACGTCATTACTTTCAACGACCGCATCGATCTCAACTTGAAGTAAACTTACCTTGGTTTAATGAAGCTTTATTTAGTCTTACTTTGATGTTTCTGTCTTTATTCATTTTTGTTACTACTGTTGGATAGATATTAGGACATGGTAACAGGGCCAACCTGATCATAGGTCGGAATTCATCTTCAAGTTCTATACGGACTGATGATGGCATATGATGTAATTGAATATATCACCGTGTCACACTTTCTGTTTCACTGCAAGCCTGGACTACACTATCGCAGAGACTTTTTCCCAAGTTGAACTGTAGCCCCGGTAATATCTTGTATCATGAAATGTTTTCACTCTACACACATCTCGCTTTTAGTTCAGTTAACAGGCACGGCAATTAATGTACAGACAGTCCTGTTGAAGTCATATATAGAAGTAGACTTATTTGTTACATTTCAAGACTTTGATTTACACAACAGTGATGTTGGTTTATTTTTTGGTCATATTTTCAAATATTGCTTTTTTGAAAGAAATGTCTTTGATGTCAGTAATACAGTAACGGTACTTTCTTGTTTAATCAATAGCTAGCCTAGATAGGGATATCCTACATGGAAAGAGTTTTCCTGGTTGTTCCAACTTTTGCACACATTTTCCCATCACATTTTCAAAGTGATAATGATAATGGGTCATGAAAGCAGAAAAAAGTATATATTAGAACTTACTCCCTCCAAAGAATAAAAGCAAAAGTTTTTATTAAAGTTTTTTAAAGAAAAAAAATACACTATACCAACCATGGAAACCACTGTCTCCATTTTAATAAATGTCTACAGACTGCTCTGCAGATTCGGGACCGTATTCGGGCCTTGCTTTCGCCTTGCTCTGTCTTTGGTAGCTTGTACAAGTAGAGGTGCGCCAAGTGTCTCTGCATCAAGGTGGGCCTGTGCGGGTATTGAACTCTATTCATTCGGCCTGACTTCTAGTAAGTACGGTTCAAAAGGCTTGGACTCTACCACTGCGCCACGATGGTTCAGCCCACCTCCACCCTTGATCATTCACAATTTAACCGATTTTGACAAATTAATGCTTACATTTGATTCCACTACTCCAACCATAGGGTATGATGATGGAAAAGTCTTTGATTTATCACAATTCAAGTT
>LD366648.1:1887-11899 GCA_001465055.1 Ptychodera flava | reverse complement strand
TATCTGCGTGAACGGACGGACGGACGGACGGACGGACGCACACACGCACACACGGACGGACATGACCAAACCTATAAGTCCCCCCGGACGGTGTCCGTGGGGACTAAAAATACTGCCAATTTCGTGATACCATGAATCTTAACAAATTTTCATGAACTTTGATATCATCTTTTATTATATATATAAAAGTGAATATAGTTTCGCTAAATTATTTCTTTATTTACTGTGTGTTGAGTGCAAAATGGGAACACTGAGATTAACGTTTGCACCTCGTTGTTAATAAAACATTGTATGGTCCTGAACCGTAGATTATTATACACCTATCGGTACGTCTGTAACCTATGGAGTTTCGTCGTACAGTAAGTTTTGGTATCAGAAAACACGGAGTCCAGTAACTTTTTTTTACGCAGAGTACAATGACTTTAGGCGTTATTGGATGCTATTTGACCTTTGACCCCAAAACACCTTAACGTCAACAGGAGGAAAAAGAAGAGAATATTTTACATTTTTTTTTAAAAATCATGGTCAGTCCAAAACCGGTGAATTTGAGTGAAATCATGCTGCTGACAAAATTTTTACCACGTTCACTGAGCAGCGCAGCGCAGGCTGCAATTTCGTTCTGTGCCCTCAGCGGACGCGCTGAACACGTTCCCAGTCTACTCTTGATCGCTCAGTGCAGTGCGCGAGAAGCATCCAAAACATGCCTAAATTTCAACTTTTTTCAGGTATAGTTGGACTAAAAAGGTGTATGATAATAATAAGGTTTAATAACAGGATTTATGTTATCGTACATCATACGCTACGGTTTTGTCCTCAATGTTATGCGTCTTGGACAATACCTTTGCTGCACGATGTCCCAATATTTTGTGAATTACCTTACATTACGTCAATATGGTCTGTGGTAACATAAATTACAGAAACTATAATAAGTTACATGGCTCTTGTCATCTTTTAAACATTTGGTTTGTCATAATTAATATCAAAGGAACAAATTGACTTTATCAATAACAATCTTTCTGTTAACAACTAAGTCACTTTGATTCAAAACTGTATGTTATCTAATCTCTCTTAGAGGGATTATGGAATGTTTTATCCATCAAATGGAATGTTTCATCCATCCAAATTCCAACATTTCTGTAAAACACTTTGGTTTTTAATTGACATCATAAAAATTGGATGAACTAACATCTTTGTAGTCCTGTGCAGCAGTTTTCAGCTATCTGCCACATTGATATTTAAGATAAAGTCGATCTTGACGATAATGACGTAAATTACATATTGATTCCGGTTGCCTCATAGAAATGTAAAGTTGAAAAGTCATCCATTTCGCTTGGGGAAATAGGTGTAGAAATACAAAGTTAAACGTCATTTTTATATAGATATAGAGTAAAGGACAAGGTAGATAATCCATCATACTAACAAGAAAAGCAAATGCTACGGAACACATTCTGAAACGCAACATGCGATAAGTAAATTGTCTGAGAATTTAGAATTATCATTCTCTTAACAATGTCAGTATTGTAGCAGCTTCATTACTCAAGAAGTCACCCTTGTTTAAAATATTGATCAGTTGGACTTAGATGGTATTGGAATAAGTCTACATGGCAGGGATCGAGAACCTGCACCCCCCCCCCTTCCCTCCCCAAGTTCTCAATCGCGTCACAGTCAACTGTGGTCTATTTCGCTCTGCGTCTATGCACCTCATAGACGTGTGTAGGCGTACATGCTCAGGCAGATGTAGGGCATAGACGCAGAGCGGAATAGACCACAAGTGACTGTGATCGCTTCGCAGACACCCATGCAACCCATGCAACCTTATGGTTGCATGTGTGTCTGCGAAGCGATCACAGTCACTTGTGGTCTATTCCGCTCCCGAATAAAACTAACATTCTACACGCAAACACAAATACACGCAAACACCATATTAATACTCGGCTATGTTGCCAGACGCTGCGTGCTATCCGGTCTCATTTATTCATAAAAACATGTGTGCCAAACACTACATATTGAAAAACAAGTCTGAAATAGCGCAAAAAAACTTTTACAATATCCAGGAAGCCAAAGGCTCGTTTCCGGTGCATAAGGTCGCCAAGGCAAAAACCAAACAAAAAACCATACATTTGAAAAAAAAAATCCTGGAAACCTCTGTGTACCCGACACACTGTCAAATGCACCTACAGGAGGATTTGGGTGCCATCAGTACTGGCTTACCGTAAATATAAAAAACATGAACAACAACTGTAGATCATCAACAAACGTAAACGATCGGACTTGATCGTAACATCGCAACAAAGTAAATTACTCACTTCATTAAAGCGCAGAAAACAAGAAAAACATCAAAAGATCATACACATACAAGTCACAGAGGACTAAAACGTCTGTACTGTCCTTGTATTTCTCGCAGAGAGCACGGAACGTTTGACACAGAAACCAGATCGCTCCGTGATCTCGCTGGTTGATGGGTACACTTGAGGTTTTCACAAGACTCCCGACAAAAGGATGAGTAGTAAGATCAGAATGAACCGCCAAAGTATGAACCTATTTAACTCTTTCAGCGCCAAAGTCAATATTTGTCGACTTTAATATACCCCGTCAATATTTTTCAGATTTTTGTCAAAATTTTGATAAAAAACTGATCAATGAAATTTGATGTCCATTTGATCAAAAATCATCAAAAAATTACAGAAAAATTCATAAAAATTGGTAAATGTTGCATTAAAATTTTGTGTGAAAAATACACGTGGCTAGAAATGACCTACGGATGCCTGATTTTTTCAGCAGGTGCGTGTGAAAGAAAGCCATGTAGACGGAATTAGCTGGGAGAGCTGCCTCCCCCCAACGGGTACAAATGAAAGTTTTCCATTTCTGTGTATGTGAAGTACTTCTTCACCGTATTGTCTCTGCGTGACTGCAATAAATAAATAGGGTAGCCTAACTTGCCCAGCAAGTCTGCGCAAGTCCTGGTTTTGGAAACCATCACCATCAATGCCATCTCGGCCTGGGGTGGTGACGACATCCGCCAAATTTAACCCTGCTACATGAATGAAACATCGAAACGTGAGGAATATTTATCGAATATCAATCCAGAAAAAGGCATTTAAATGGACATGAGATGCCAGGAGATCAAACCTAAAAAGCTTGCCATTAAAAATGACATTATCGCCCTTGCCTTTGCTAACCACATTAACAATTGACAACACTCGTTCATTCTGCACAAAAACTGCAAACTTACCGTCATGTGGACACAAGATAGGGCAAAATGGAACAGACGTCCAACGATAAATCACTCCAATTTCCTCAGAGTTCTAATGAAACCAGGTGGCGGAACTGCTAACCGATCTTAATCTTAACCCCAGTCCTTGTTTGCTCTCGGTACCCAATGAGCTTATCAGCAAAAACTAAACGGAAGGACATAGAAGGAAAGCGAAGGATAGTGAAGGACGAAAAGAAAACCCAATTAAGTGTAAAAACATACTATTTTCTGTACGTAATCAGAAAGACAACCTTTTCAGCGCAGAATCAATTACGCTGATGCTAAACAGTATTATCATAGGGCTGACGGGTAGTATAATGTTCTGCAGAATAGGAAAGTATTTCACCTCGAAATACGGCAAAGGGCGACATTTTCATATCAGAGTAGGGCAAAGGCGGCATTTTCACATAAGAATTGGGTGCAGGGAAGAATTTTCACCTAAGAACTAGGCGAAGGACGGTATTTTCACCTCAGAATAGGGCGAAGGACGGCATTTTCACGTCACAATAGGGCACGGAATTGTCACCTCAGAATAGGGCGAAGGACGGCATTTTCACTTTAGAATTGGGCGAATGACGGTATTTTTACCTCAGAACTGGGCTAAGGAATGCATTTTAACCTCAGAATAGGGCAAATGACGGTATTTTCACCTCAGAACAGGGCGAAGGACGACATTTTCACCTCAGAACTGGGCGAAGGACGGCATTTTCACTTCAGAATAGGGCGAAGGATGGCATTTTCACCTCAGAACTGGGCGAAGGACGGCATTTTCACCTCAGAATTGGGCTAATGATGCAATTGTCACCTCAGAACTGGGCGAAGGACGGCATTTTTACCTCAGAACTGGGCGAAGGAACGCATTTTCACCTCAGAATAGGTGAAGTACGGTATTTCACTGTGGATTTTTCGGGACACCTTATTAAATAGGTTTATGGAAAGTTTATTTAAGATGTTTGAAATAGGTTGTTAAAAGTGTGAGAAAATCTGCAAAGTGAAAGTCCATTAAAAAGTTTGAGAAATGCCGTTTATAGAAATGCTTGATATTGTGCAAAAAATGTTGTGCCAACATTAACAAAACCACGTGTAGCCCCTCGTTCGACATGTAAAACAAAAACTAAGAAAGTACAATTATTCTGACCACTCCTCCAAAGATCAAACAAAGCTTCCCTTTGGACACCATTATTATACTGGCTTTCGACGAAGGACAGCATTGTGAACAAAAGCATTACATTTCACATACATGTATTTCACATACATACATTTCCTTCAAAGATGTAATTTTCTGATGAAATGCATGTAATGTCTTCGCTTGGTAACTCTTGTGATGAAATAGTAGAGAGTGTGTGGTGCTGACTAATTTTAATATCATACCTTTCGACGGAAGCTGTGACATGCATTTCACTTCAGGATAAAAGTTGCTGAACTTCTGAAAACAGTATGCAAAAGCTTAAAATTCGTCAAGTCAAAAGTCTGTAGGAAACAAGAAAACATAAATTATATCCTCATTCTTACAACCCCTCGCCAAAGTTCAACTGGTCAATCTCTTACTACAGCAAGCCAGTCTGTGGCGTTGTATTGTAACAATGTATTTTCCCATTCGTTGTAGGAGAATTTCCAAGCTTGGTGTATCGACCCGAAATCATACGAAAGGTGATTGAACGGTCGACGCAATATATATATATATATATATAAAGTTGGGATATCTTCACGGTGTAAGTGCTCACGCTACATGTGATCCCTGTAGCGATCATCGTCTGAGTAATGCCTAATTTCTGTTTTCTACTTGTTATCAATTTTTGCCGTATATATATATATATATATATATATATATATATATATAAATATATATATATATATATATATATATATATATATATATATATATATACTGGGGGTATATATATATATATATATATATATATATATATATATATATATATATATATCATATATATATATATATATATATATATATATATGCGTGGGTGTGTGTGTGTGTGTGCGTGTGTGTGAGTGTTGAGATGTCCTCGTGGGAAATCATAGTGCTCGATGCTAAGCTGAAAGCTATAAATATATATACACCAGCCTGGACAAAGCCGACAAAGGCTTCAGATCACAGGGATGCCGCTTACTTATATGATTGGTTATAGCAGGAGCAACTTCACGATAATTATTGCGCAAATCTTGAAACTCTTGCATCGACTACCTTCTCATATACCGCCGTTCGTTTTAGACATTTCCAATCCAACTAAGTGTAATAGGTGAAAAAATCTAACACAGTTGTAAAGGTGTGGGCAATCAATATGTAGTAACGAAAGCATTTGAAGTTTCGAAATACAAATACTTAGAACTGACACTCATTTACTTGGCTAAACTTGAGCTGTTAATAGCACACTTACTGAACCTTTCCTAATAAACTCTTGTGTCAGCAAAACCGAATAAGGTAAGTTATCGGACGAAACATATGTCAAAATACATCATTGCTGCCTTCGATGTTAAAGAAATAAGGCTTCATGTTTTGTCGCGACCAAATTTTCATTTAGAAATCGAAGAAACAGAACTGAAAGATTGGTATTTTTCTTCCTGTGATTGTCGTTTTTTATTTCGCACACGAATAATTGACATGATTGGTTTTGCATAAAACACCATGATTTGGGCAGCCAGCTCATATTGGATGAGATACCTAAAAGGATATTAATTGTTCACATCAAAAATAGAGGCAAATACAATATCCCTGAAGTATCGAATGTCGAAATTTGATGCAGAACAGAAAAATCAGTGATAAAATCAAAGAATGGCAGGTGAAATGTATAATTTTCATTTTTCCCCACTCAATTCACATGATCACTTACGTTAAAATTGGACTGATTTTTATCCTTAATGTACTCTCTTTGCAATGTATTTCAGAATTAGGAATAAGACTTTCTGCTTATTATCTTGATCAGCCAGCCTTATTTCAAACCGATATATGAATATAGAAATAACGACTTGGATAAAATTCTACATACTATGAAAAGTTTTCCTTCCTCACTACGAATGCCTATACATCAATGATGACAAGTCATCTCTGGTGTCTGAGTGAAGACACTACTCTTGCATGAAAGAAAATAGCGCGCTTTAGTTTCGGTATCAAAATTGAACAATGCAATGTTTTGCCAATTAAGTGTCTGGCTGGTGGGATGTAAGATATAGGTCGGGTAAAACTCAATATAAAAGTCGCATATTGAAATAACAACTGAATGCCAAATTTAGATTCTGTTCCTTATGTCAAAATACGTTTCACGAAAGCCACTACAGCCCGACGTACAGTATTATAATGGAATAATGATAAACACCAATATTTGAGGCTGATTCACACAAATATTTTCACATTCAAAACTTGGGAAAGTCCGGCCGCAAAATGTACCATATGCATACCGAGTGCAATGTCAAAAGTGTTCATAAATCCTCAGCAAGTTATACAATGTGCCCAAAAACATCGTTTCTATAGCTTAAAATCCATATCTAGATGCAATTTTAACACATTTTTTCCATTTCCTCTTTGAAAATATGGCCAAAAAATGCCACAGCCTACAGCTCTGCGAGCTTATATTTCAAATGCTGTGATTGCCAGTAGCAAGTTCGTCGGACGCCTTGCAATATTCATGAGGAACGAAACCTGTAGGCCCTGCAGTTGCTGAGATTTTTTAGCTTAATGCTGACTCGAAGCTACACTGAAGTAAGTCAAAGGTCATCCAAGGTCACCCACATATACGCACAAAAATTGTCCGACAATAAACGATATCCATTAAAACCAAACCTTTAGCCCTATTAATTGACCTACAACTACATTTTTTACACGCTATGCGGATATATGCATAGATAGGGAAACATAAAAAAAACCAAACAATATAATACTTTAAAGTCATGTTCCCAATAGTGGAAGGGTACGAGCTCTCAAGTTCATGCTGAGTAGAGTACTCTTCATGTATGTTGTTATCATGTAACAGGGCAGTGTGTTCAATCTGGTTTTTATATTAAAGTGCCAGTTATGCTAACTTTTGATGATTTTTTTCATTATTTTTATTTTGTATGTCAATTTCAATTTATTCTACTCCCAAAATAATCTTGAAACGCCCACTAGTTAGCTTGTCAACATAACTTATATATGTGTAAATTGCACTGTTATTGTTTACATTTGAATTCTAGTCCGGCTAAGAATTAACTTGTAAACAATAACAATGCAGTTTACACTTGCAGTATATATCAACATGAAATTACGGTTTGCATTAAAAACAAAAATAGAGTGAAAAAATCATTAAAAGTTGTTCGCCGCTCAATATTGCACTGAACACTCTGTTCGCATACTTTTTGTATCAAGGCTGCGTTCACAAATAGCGTTTGGGGTGGAGGAATCGCGATTGAAATCTTATTTTTTTCAGATCCCACGTCTTTATTATCTTGGCTTATAACCACTGAAATATCCCACAACTTTATTATCTGGTCTTATAACCACTGAAATATTGGCAGACTTCTAACCAGGATTCAAACGTTCCCGGTGTCAAAACAGCAAGTTTGGTCCATTTTTCTATTATTCTGTAGTGAAAAATCTGTCCTTCGCCCTATTCTTTGGTGAAACTACTGAAACTACTGTCTCTCACCACATTCTGCACTCATAACGTTGTCCTTCGCTCTCTGTGTAGTGAAAATATTTTCCTTTGACCAATTTTTAGTACACTGTCTATCACCCTACCCTTGACGGATCGCGCTGTTCGCCGCTCAATTTTGCACTGAACATACTGCTCTCATACTTCTGTGTTAAGGTTGCGTTCACAAATAACGTTGAGGGGGCTGAAGGAATCGCGATTGAAATCTTATTTTTCTCAGATCGCACTTCAATACCTCAAAAATTTCAAGTCCCCCCGTGTATATGATCAAAATTTTTCAGGTTCCCCCGATTATTATATAGCCGCATATTTACTAGGGATACACGCAGAGTATAAATAAGCATGTATTGCGAGGTTCTGCTCGCAGATGTTCGACACGACTTCTTATCAATAGAGCCATGTTTCTACGGCTAGTTTTTACGTCGATTCATTTTTAAACGCATCAGTGGACTGTTTCGATTTTAAGTCAAAGTCAAAGTCGACTTGAGTAAATCCAACTTTTGCCAAGTGAATGCAAACTGCTGAAGAGCACACAATTTTAACAAAATGACGATCACGAGAGAGTATGAAAATTGTGAATTCCAGGCTACATTTTGCCAAATAGTGATCTACCAAAAATTGTTTTTCAAAAGTACAAGACATGTAGATGTTACTTAGATGCTATAAAGGTTGTACAAATTGACAATACTGGAAAGTTAAAATATTCCATCAAATAAAAGTTTTAATCTCTGAAATTTGGGGTGTAATTATGGAAAATTTCAATGGTAAAATTTGAAAAATTCCATTTAGTAACACATCGTTTGATTTAAATTACAGTCTTTTCAACTTTTATGCTATTTTACGATGAGAGTGTGAAAAGAAGAAAATCAAGCATGGTGACTTCATCTCTTTTCTTTAATATTTGATTATTCTCATATGCCAGAATTCAAAGATCGCTGATAACTTTTAAGTCTTCTTTTCTTTCATGTGTTGCCCTCTGGCCTGGTCTTGTGTAAAAGTATGTTTCACTGTCATGAGTGTCACATGACCCGAACTCTTTTTCAGCTACTGCATAGTCAGAGCTACCTCTGTCACTGCCAGTATGCAGTAGCAGGGCAGTAGCTATATTAACTTTGACAATTTTTGATAATTTTGATAATATATTTACTTAGTTTATACGACTATGTTCTTCTTCTACTCCCTACAGAATGTTGAACTGTTCAGTGTTCAGCTTGCCAATGCAGCCTGTGCATTTGTATCATTGACAAATGACTTTCAGTCTGGACTCTAATTCGATTATTACCCGATACTTATATATGCAGGCTTTAGTCGACAAACTTAACATTGTACGTTTCAGCATGCTGTAGGGAGACAGCAAGAAACGGTATTTGAAATATTGCATAGAAATGTTGAAACAATTATCAACAGTTGCAGCTTCTGCCCTACTTGAGTTTTTTTTCCGAAAATTCATATATTTGTAGGTTTTTTCGAGATAAAAGTAATTAAATGCAACAAAATGATTCTATATCTTGTTTAATTATTACTAACATTAGAACAATTGGATGACATTAAAATGCTATTCAATTTTCATCGAATTATCCACCAAACCTTGGAATTTTATAAGAGAATCAAAACTATATCAGGTCCCCTACAGACTGAGCAAATCTTTCAAAGTCCCCCTCTACTACTCCCAAAGTTTTCTAATCCCCCTGAATTCCTCCAGCCCCAATCGTTTTTTGTGAACGCAGCCTAAATGTACCCTCGATATATTGGAAAATAGTTGACGAATAAAGATTCACGCAGCAAGTATTTTAAGATGATCCTCCTATCTACACAATAATAAAACTTCTGTCCTATAACAATATTTTGCGCTGATAACAATGTTCTTCGCCCTATTCTGCAGTGAAAATACTGTCATTCACCCCATCCTGTTGAGAAATGATCTTTCAACCTGCACTATAATGACTAGCATCCTTCACCACATTCTGCACTAATAAGATTGTCCTTCGCCCTATTTTGCCATGAAAATATGTCCTTCGTCAAATGATGTAGTGAAAATACTTTCCGTTAACTCATTTCGTAAGGACAACACAGTCTATCACCGTACTCTTGGTTGTTGGCGGGGGAGGGGGGG
>LD366646.1:3346-15592 GCA_001465055.1 Ptychodera flava | reverse complement strand
CTTGACTGTTTTCAAGCTGAAATTTTGCACGTAATAAAATCACTGCACGAACTGAAAACCATGTTAATCGCTTGGGCCCCGCCAACGCTGCTTGCAGCTTTACTTTTAATTTTACAAATGTCACTGGATGAATCCGGATTTTATCACGTAACCATGGTGTTGGATGGGACGCGCAGCTTGATCTCACAACAAATTAGCGTGATTCGACATCGGACGTCCAAACTCAAGTTCAACTACACAATGGTGCATACCTGTTTCAGGATACGTTCACTGGTCCATTTCGTTCTGTGTTTCTCCACCAACTTTCGTGATATGTCGTTGATGTCTTGTACAGGGAACGTCGTGATGGGATTGACCTGTAAGATCAAACAACACACCAAGGGATGGTTTGTTGGCATATTTTTTATTCAATTGACGATCACATTTCTGCTCATATTTCAACTTTTGCATATCATACTTGTCGTAGAACCATACATTATAATGTTCCAGTGTGTTTTGCAGTTGACAGAGTACATGAATATTCAAGATTCATACAGAATCATTTGCATAAATTTTAATACCTACTCAATGATGATCAATATAATTTTCTAAAATTATGAAGGATGGAGCTTTTGAGCATCGGAGCTATTTGAAGGACATCATCTATAAAATTACTAGGCTGTCAACAGACTACATCACATTACACTCACCATATCACCCTCAATGCTGTAAAGATTTTCTCCTTCGACATCACGGACCAGGTTGTTTGGTAAAGCCATTTTGCCTTCAATCTGGTCATCGTTGTGCATGATACTGCAAAACAAAACAACATTCCCTTAGAAAACGTGTAACCTTGACTTATATATCATCGCCAAAATATGTCGTCGTTGATGATCTTTAATGTTTGCTCTCAGTTACTGTGACGCTCAGCATTAATTTTGAATTTTTAAAAATATACAAGACGCACTGACACACAACGGCCATTTTGAGAGAGAGAGAGAGAGAGAGAGAGAGAGAGAGAGAGAGAGGGAGAGAGAGAGAGAGGGAGAGTTATTTAGAATTTTACAGTAATCTGGAGCATTGAAAGTATTAGAATTGTGATGTAGCTGTTTACCCTCCGATGTTAATACATGCATATTGTTCGAAATGCGAATTTTCGCATTGTAATTTTTAAGAATAACATTGTTTTTTTACATGTACTCTTTTAGCTCATTAATATTCATTATTACACCCTTAGTATAGACAATACAACGACCCGTGGCGTTTCAAACCAGGAAATTTTATCATGGCGACATTTGAATAGTTACGTTGCAGAGATCATCTTGCAGAGTCACTGTCACAAATGACTTCAGTGAAGAGAGAAAATGATCAGACATCAAAATGGAAACAATAAAATGGTAGTTACACTTTCCTGTGACCTCTTTGCGAAAAAAGGTCACTCACAAAATGTCGTGAGCTTAGAGTTCGTAATGTAGCCGAATATTTCGAAGCCGACTTCCCTACAAAGCCAGGTGCTACAGGTGTCAAGGTCGTATCCGAAAGAATATTTACAAAATTTAAAACAAGAATGAGGGCGTCATTTCGAAGCGTGCCCCCACACAGGATGAAAGAACAGTTAATAATTAATGTGACCATGTGACAACTCAAACTGACACATAAATACTGTGTTTGCTGAGTACCAGAGTTCAGACCTTTTTCACAAGCGAGGCAGCTGCCAATACGTTTGGACACTATCAGTGATGACGTTGTAGTCATCGAATTCTGGATTATCACCAATATATTCAGACAAAATAAACCGGAACAAAGCTTGGTACACCGAACCCAAGATATAATTGTGAACTGCAAGGAACACTTGGAACCATTTAAGTCGTGTGAACAGCCAGTGTTGAAGGTATGTTGTAATCTAACCAATTAAATGATCGAAGTTTCTATGTTTAGGAATGGTTGATCGAAATGAAAGCCAGTGTGATATATAGACGTGGAGCACTCTATTAGAGGCATGGATTTTACGTGTACTGCTCTGTACTTTGATTGAACTACTAATAATATTTTTGATTAAACGATAATTTAGACACGTGTGTGAAGACCTACACTAATCGTCAACGCATACATAATTTCACAATACAGCTTAATGGCATTAAATATTAAATTTTAGAAACACTGTTTCAGTCTTTCTTTTGATATTTTTGCTCAATAGAATTGATAACAGCTTGCAGGAATACTTCATTTGATTCCTCTAAGCCATTTCTTTTTTGTTCGAATGATAGAATAATCGTTTAAATTTAAATTTTATTTTACGCTTCACTGAAATCTTCCATCGAGCCTTCTATCTTATGCGTTTTCTTGATCATCGTGGTTATGACATAAATAAAGGTATTTTTATAAATATAATAGAAATTAATTATGTCACACCAACATGTATTGTGTAGATTGACAAAAAGTTACTATTAGAATATTAGAATAGTACTTAAATATTTAAGTCAGGCGTTTGTCCAATGAGAAACCCTTACTCCACTATTAGCATCAAATTACAGTGCACAGTGGCTCACCCAGAGCTCAATACAGTTGGAATAACCTGAAATCAGATTTTTAAGTGTGTGTTTTTTGTTAATATCTAAATGTGCACACCTTGATAACCGAAGGGATATTGTCCATCTCAAACTAGATGAACATAGTAATCAAGGAGTTGAATGAAGTCGTAATGGTAAGGGTTGATCTCAATGAGTTGTTTGCGTTGATGTATGTATGTATGTATGTATGTATGTATGTATGTATGTATGTATGTATGTATGTATGTATGTATGTATGTATGTATGTATGACTGATAAGTGTCAAGAGGACGATATTAAATATATATTTGTCAACATATATCACAGTATCAAAATATTTTGTACAAGAAACTGTGAATAGCTGTTCGCAAAAACATCTGGGTAGAATGCACCTCGGGAACACATAATTTGACTCTAAAACTTTTACATTTCTTTTCTGATTTCATATTTTGGGGGTTCATTTTAAAGCACTTGGTGTGAGAAAACTTTTCACCGTCTTAGTGTTTCGAAAACTGGAAAAAATAATTATACTCCATAGAGTTAGTACAGGGATGGCGGCCATTTTGAATTTCAAATACCAGTAAATCTTGGGTAATTTGTTTCTCTAGTGCTCAACTTTGCACGGTAACCCCCGGTTTCGTTCTTGCTTTCGACAAAATGGTTGAAAGACTCCCTGAGAAAAGTTTTCGCAAAAGTTTAAATCTTTCACTTCTGAGATGCATACTACATTAAGTGATCAAAACGTGTGAAAACTGTATCGTCTGACATGATTTCATACAACGAGCTCTGTGTTGTATTCAATCACCTGGAACGTTGCCAGCATTTTATTGGGAGACAAACATTCTGCAGTGACAAACATGTCGTCACAGGTTCCGATTTACAATTGTGCATGATTGTGGTGAATGGCTTGACATTTAGTATTACCACACGGTCCCTGGAACAGGCATCGCGTGACGTATGGTACATCGAATGTGATTGGTTTAACTGACAAACGATGTTCAGTGAGTTTTTTTTGAGGCAAAATCTTGGACACAGTAAAACTGTAGTGTAGACATTACACTTCCGTACCGTCATAGCACGTACCACCACTTTTGGCCATCCTTGTGAACATTACATTGACTTTGAGTAATATAGATTCTGCAAATGCCATAATAAGGCAGTACCCTAAGACACACAAACGACGCTCGTCAAGGTAAGACACAGAAAGAAACAGGCCAGAAGAACATCATGGGGAAATCATAAATAAACTTAATTTTAATTTCCACCTCAGTCTCTTATTCAGTATGGTAGGTAGTAAGCAAAACCAGTCATCATCGAAGCTAGAAGATTATCAGCGTTAAAGTAAGTCTTTACCAGTGTGTATGCTGGCTATGATGTGGAATATAACGACGTTGTCGTTTGAATAAAAATGAAATAAGGCCTAATCTGCCCCTATTTCAGTCACAAATGACCGATTTACTTTCTGACAGACATGTTGGACAAATTTGTATGGTTAGTGTTGGCCTTTGTTCAGTTTAGTCCCAGTCAGAGCTGATCTTGACTGTGTTGATTTTGGTCGAGTTGGTTTTTGGTTAAGTTGACTGTGTGTTTGGGACCTTGCGCGATATGGTCATTAACCGTATGGAGGGAATGCATATCCCGTTACTTCAGCCACTGGCGAAGAAAATGAATTGGGATTGGTTCTGCCGGACCAAGTCTATTGGCTTGACTTAAGTTTGTACCCACTAAACATCACAGATTCTTGCAGTGTTTCTTGGAGAGTCTATGTGAGGCAAAAAGCCGCAACTCGGCAGTCTTTTACTACTACCCTGGTTCAGCCTTTTTAATTAGGTGTCAGATTTTGGCCCCTGATAGATTTTCAAAGGGACACATGGACCTTGAAAGGTATTGGGTTCTTATCACGAAATTGCTATTTATTTTACTTTACATCGAATCAAAATCATATATGGCTGTAAAATCATCAAAGACTTCTTTCACACTGACATAATTGTATGTTTATAGCAAAACTAATGACTTTTGCAATGTCCTCTACATTTGAATGATGATGTGACAATCAAATGCAAAAATACACTCAAACAAGAAATCTCAATTACTATAACATTTTAGATAGGCTTCTATTGCCAAGGCTGGAAATTTATTTGACGCGAGAGAGAGCGTCATCTTGAATGCAACAGTTTAATTTTAGGTGGCAAAATATATGACTAGTCATGCTGTATGGTAAGTTCGGGACTAACCTTGCGACTGTGTAGCTAAAGAGTGTACAGTGAAACTAGCTATATTTGCATGTGGAAGTACGTTAAGAAATGTAGAAATGAGGTGACATAGTGTTTGATCTAGGTCAACTCTTGGTTTACCGGAGTCACTTCTGTGTCGTAACAAGCCTTTATTTTGAGTAGCCAATGTCAGGACAAAGAAAAAATTATGTATATTTGAATTATCGCCTAATTTTGCATATGCAACCATGCTTCGTGAGACCTTTGACAAACAAGAAAAAATGATTGGTCGATCCGGATGTTATAACTTGACCTAAAATTATTTTTGTTGGAGAAACGCGTTTACTTGTTCATCCTTTCTTGACCACGTATTGTGAAAGTTCAAGAAAAAATCTACTAAACCCATTCACTCTTCAAATATTTATGTTGTCATCTTAACTAAGGAGTTGGTCTATTCACAGACTGAGCTTCAATAATGCAGTATGATTGAATATTGACGGTGTCTTGATTGGCTGATGTGTAATTGAAGATGCCCACCTCACTTGCAAGTTCTTCTAACATTCCGTTAAAATTGCCTGAGTTATACGTTCTTGAAAAATGTCCTCACGTAATATAGAAGATGATAAAATTTTTCGGAGAAACATTTTATATATCTTGTTTTTCGTGTGTAACCTACATCATAACTGTTACTTTTGATTTTTGTTGATTTTTCTCCGCATTTACTTTGATTTAATGATCTTCGTGTAGAATTTTGATTACTAGAGCAGAGTGTTGGTGCTTTTGCTCGGCTGGGCTTTGTTAACATAATGCAAACGAAGCTAGATGAATATATTTTTTACCTCAGATCACTTAAGAGTAAAGTTGCCAGACATTGACTGGGTCTCTCATTGCGAACGATTGCTGAAACCTCCGAACACTGTATAATCATTAAATCAGAAATTTAATGATTAAATATAGAAATAACGGACGATGCGCTGACCATTAACGTTTATTTATGGGCAAGGGCGAGAGGAAAGCGCGCTGTAAAAAATTGGCAAATCCGTAGAAATTTTCAGAAAACAAAGTATCTCAACTTGGCCCACAAGTGCTCCATTTTATTTTGTGATTGATTATGATTGACTTTTTAGCTGTAAAGTTAAAATACTTTGAGTTGTTAATCTTATTATTCATATTCACGGGCATGTAAACAGACCATTACTGCGTATTTTTGATCAGTCACGTGGTTCAGCTCGACCAATCAAAATGCGACAGGCAGGGCATGGTAATATAATATGAAATACGACTTGCATGCGAGCATTCTTCACCAGCCATTTGAGTTATGTTATATTCAGATTGTTTATGTTTCGTTCTGTATTGAAAATCGACCTTTTATGATTTCGCTCCATAAATTGTATCAGACAGGTTCACAACACAGTTCAAAAAATCAACTAAAAAGTTTTCGAAAGTGATTTTAAAACATTTCATTCTCAAGCATAATTTATTCACCTATCAAAGTAAATCATCACCAGTTAAAACCTCATTCAACGTAACGTGGGTATTCTGCACGTTTGTACTCGAGTTGACTTTGACTTTGCATCCACGCACTAATCAAGCATAAACAAGTCGACAATTTTACATAATTTGACATCTGGGAAATTTTGTAAATGCTGGAGGAGATTCAGCTGTTTAGAAAAGAGGAAATATGCTTTTTAGAAGCAGGTTTAATTCTGTAATTTCAGTTGAGATATAACATTCCTGTTCGTTTAGACTGGAACATTACTGATAAATGCCAGGATACCGTACGTTGTGAGTTCGAACCCAATTGAAACCACCGTATTGACTAATAAATTGTCTTATACCTGACAGTGTTTTATTGTCAGCTAAATGTAAAAATATACTGTCCTTGCGGAATATTTTTTTTCATTAAATGTAAAATATAATTTTCGCGTTCCCCAAATACTGAAGGCCTGGGGTTTCACAGGCGGAAGTGTTCCTTGTCAACGTCATTCAATCGCTAACTTTAAAAGACTCCCATCATTTGATAGGAAACTGCAGAAATCACGCGCCAGAGACATGCTGGATGTTTTTCGGTGATACTTGTGGCTTGGGACAACTAGCTATAAAAAGTCGTCAGGGATTTTCTGGCCACTTATAACTTGAACAGAAATCAAGCATCCTACAAATGGTAACAGTCGTAACTCATATCTGTTGGAACTTCGGGGTCGGAGGAAACAGCTGGAGGGTGAGACTGGTCATTTACCAATGGCCAGTCTGAGATAAATTGCACCTATATTGCCTACCAAGCTTTGAAACAGTGAATTCAATCTCCTACTGAACACAAGCCTGTCAACAAACTCTTTTCGATCGTGCTATTTGATCTTGCTGATACAGACACTGTAACGTAACCTGGCAAGGGTTTAAAATAAACATTGAACAGCGTGAAACCGTCATTGACCGATTTATTGTTGAGATAGGAAATTCCTCAACTCTTATTTTTAAGACGAGAATGGAATTTTAGTATGGTGCAATTTGGTTCAGGAGGGGGTGTGTGCTTTCCGCCTTGAGATATTGGTGTTTTTAATTACGAGTAGTGTCAACCAAGCATTTGCCAAATTATAATTGTTGCTGAAGCCAATTCTTCAATTTTTATTTGAAGACGAGAGCTGTATTTACGCATTGTGCATTATGTTCCGGGTTAGATGTATTCTCTCCTCATTTAGATATTGCTGTTTTCAATTTCAAGGGACGCCAAGAAACTCGATTGTGGTGTCTACTTGTTAACGGACCAGTCTAAGTGCAGAAAGAAAAATTCTGTGAAATGTTTCAAGTGTATAAATAGAATAGCAAATCAATTCTCACGACAGAAATATTAATTCCGCCGGACTTCGGTTTCGATAAGGAAATAGAACTTTATGCTGCTCAACATTTTATCTGAATAAAATGTTTTCTATATTTGATAAAAGCATTCTAGAAATTGTAACTTGTAAAGGAAAGCATAAATCCGGCGAACGTTTAATGACTTCTGCATGTTTCTTGTGATATGATATTCTAAAGAAACACACCTGTGAATAGTGTTCATTTTATTGCAATGGTTACGTGCTTTATCTACGATCACCTTTACAAATTAGGTTTGACTAGCAGTCAAGTTGAAAGTAGAATATATAACTATGACGAACTTCTACATTAGGTGTAAGCGTTTCACCTAAATTTTGTTACTCTACGAACATCTGATATGACGAAATATCAATGCGGTACAGCCGCCTGTAAATTAACCAAGTTTAAACAATCTAAATAATTGTATTATAGATTATAGAACACAAAGTCATTAAGGTAGAACGCACCTCGGGGACAGACATTCGGACTCTCAAACTTTTTCAGTTCTCTTGGTGAAAGAAAACTTTTCACCGGCTTAGTTTTTTGAAATTCGAAAATTTTTATTTTTCGCCATAGAGTTAACACAGGGATGGCGGCCATTTTGAATTTCGAATATCAGTAAATCTTGGGTTATTTGTTTCTCTAGTACCAAAATTTGCACGGTGACCCCCTATTTTTATTCTTGATTTTGAAAGAGAATGATTGAAAGATTCCTTGAGGAAAGTTAGAGCAAAAGTTTAAGTCTTTTACTTTCGAGGTGCATATTACCTTAAGCAGCGGGCATTTAATTTGCGGTTTTTAACATTTTCCCTAATATAGTGAGGTACTGCCGTTCGTACATACGTCAATGCTTCTAAAATTCTGTCAAATTGGATTAATGAATTAAGTCATTCTCGATTATTTCGAAAGACAATATGATGCAGCTGTCACCCGGCTTGTCCAAAGCCACGTCTCATGAACTCTTCCCATCCACTGCATGTTTGCCACACCTTTTTTCCATCGACACATTTTCCGCCTGAAAAATACAAACTTGTGCTCAAAACCTCGATTTACCTTGACTTCTCCGGAATTTCCAACAAAATAGTTGCCACGATGCAATACCACGTTACCATATGGCGTAACATCATGCTCCAGTATGCTACTTCAAAGAAATTGCATCATGGTTCCAGACATGAAAGACATGTAGCTCCATGTCCATCTCACAGCTATATTCGGTCGAAAAAAAAATCAATCGGCGTATCAGTTCTCAGTTCAATGATGTAATGCCCCTGTATAAAGTAAAATGAAATCATTGCAGACATGAATGTGTAAGAAACTCTTGATATGAAACTTTTCATATCTGTTCTCAGGTTATGTTTAATTGCCATTGTAAGTCTGGACAGCTTTTCAAACGCTATACACTATTCGTACCAATTGTACAGTTCAAGCACAGTGGCGGATGGAGGGACTACGATTCAGTGTAAAATCACTTGGTCACGACTTTTGGCGTACATATACACAAAGCCTTATATCTATCTCCTAACACTGCAATCACAATGTTGCAATAAGGAATAAGTAATATGTATATTACTAAGTTAAAAATAAAAAATTAGCAGACGATGATTGGACAGAAGTCCAGACATGTAAAAAACACAATAAGAGGAACAGGTCAACCAATTGTTATCATGCTTGGTTGACACGACATATAACCTTTACTAGGTTAGAATGTTTGTTTTCCCCGATGTCAATTCAGGTCATCAGATATATTGGCCCAGTCACTGGCTGTAAACAGTCGCCTGAGCAAACAATCAATGTTTGCTTATCAAGGTATGTCAGAAATCTATTGGTTACCTGCATTCTTCGTCAGAAGGTCATACTGAGATTGGTATTATCATCTGTAGATGATTGCTTTGAAAACTGATATGCAAAAAATTGCCTTAAAAATACAAATATGCAAATTTGACCATGATTTGAACAAATCTAACTGAAATCACCCTAAATGAATTGCATATCAGCGTGGGAGAGTAGCTGGTAAATTTACTTATACCAAACCATCTAAATACTTTGACGCTGTAGATATTTTGATTACAATCTGAGTGAAGGCTCAACACAATTTCTAACGAAACGGTTGCCATGAGGACATATCTAATTAAAGTTTCATGTTGCCGTATTGCGTAACATTATGTCCCAGTCCATACTTCAAAGAACGTGCATTATGGCTAAAAATACAAAAAAACTGTTACTCTTTCAGAGCTAGTAACCATCTATGCAGCAGATTTCGTGTACTCCACTCCTATGTCATACTCGCTTCGATTTCGTGTAGTTGCCAACCAGAGAGCGATCTAGAACAAACATCCCAGGGCTCAGCTGGTCGTCGATGACCCGTCAGGTGATCGGTCAGAGCGATAATACAACAGCTTTGCCCATGAGTGGCTCGTAGAATCTACATCTAGCTTGCCTACAAAATTATTTGGTAAACATTATGCATTATGCTTCCATTAAACGAGACACGGCAGCAAAGTCTGGTTAGTCTCTAGACAGAATATACGTTGAATATTAAACAGATAACACGTAGTTTAACTGTAAACTATCCAACCACTCAGTCTATCTTGCTGTAGAACCTAAACACTTGATTTCGGGGTACGAACAAGGTGCCTTCTGACGTTACAATGCTCCTGCGTTTTCTTATTAACACTTTGCAAGATGTACAGCAAGCACTGTTTTAATGGTTACACAAAGAAAATTCTGAACCTTGATGTCGGAAAATCCCCAGGTAACAAGAAATTCATCGAAAAAGTCTTAGGAATGATGTAGACTTAGTTCAGTCACATAAGTTTTAAGTGGGTCTAGAAATGTATCATGGGGCTGAATATCAAAGCGGTGCAAGCCATAATAGTTCGGCTTTGACTCTCAAAGATTCTCTTTATATTAACAGTTAAAGCTATTTAAAGTTAAAGTTAAAGCTTTAAAATAATAAAGATGCAAAGAAACGTTTTAAAGGAAATGTAAAGATTTAAAAAACATTTAGATGTGGTTGTTCTATAGCACTCTTGCACATTTGGTCAATTTTTTTAAATATTGAGAGCAATGATATGTCTACAATATCTGGGTTCACTCCAAGTAAGAATATATGAGAGAGAGAGAGAGAGAGAGAGAGAGAGAGAGAGAGATTCTGAAAATTTGTCAAAGCGTTCCTCGTCTTAAAGCAGAAGCGGCGTTTATCTATGCTTCTACATAATTATTATGACATTTTAATACAGATTGATATTTCGAACTTACAACACAAAAACGTAACCATTGTTATAGCATTATCACTGTACGTCTTGTTTTATTTTTGTTTTTATGGGTTGGTTAAACATTGAGTTTTCTCTACACATTGAATAGAGCTTTACAGTTGTAAATCGTCGTAATGGTCCGGATAACAAAGCATGCCTTATATAAAAAAAAAACATTATTGAATTATGGAGAATTCTGCACGACACGAATGTCACTTGATCATTTTATATAGTGCAAGAATGTCTTAATTATGATCATTGTTGATATTTCGACAACTTGTCAAAGTTGGTGGCATATTCAAGAGTTAAAAGAAGCTATAGTCAATCTTATATAATATGAAATAAATGAAATGTTATTGGCTATTAAAATTAAAATTATTAGGTAGAATATTAAAATAGGTTTCTTGTATAGGAATATATATAAATATTAATATGAGTTCATTGCTAAAATGCCATTTTCTTTATATCAAGTACGTCAAAACGATAAGCTTATTCCTGTTTTCGCAGTAAACAATGCGACCATTCTATTATTTAATTCCTTGGGTTTAAATTTGATGATTGCAAATATCATTTTGTCTATACATGTAATTTGACTGAAGTGATAATGTGTATTCGGTTATTTGGTTTTTAGCTAAATAAATTTATCTATTGCCTGAATGTCATATTTGATTTTGGCGGGAATTTGGCTGAAGGGTGTTCAGAGCTAAATTCGTTGCTAGGTGATTTGGTTACATCATGGAAAGATGTAACACTAAAACAAATGTCGAAAAGTTTCAAAGTTTAAAGAATTCATACAATCGTATGTTACTACAGAGCCTTGTTGGTGGCCTTGTCTGCGTTCGTTCGGTGGTCATTTGCAGTTTGTTTGTGGATGATGGTCGGCAATATAAAGCTTAGTGTGTGGGGAAAAGGAAATATGGCGAGGACTGTGATAATCGTGGTGTTAATTAGCTTTCTCGAAGCCTGGATTCAATTTGATTAGTCATAACAACAGAGCTACCAATACCGTGGATGCCATGCATCCATGTTATGCGTCGGGTGCCTTTGTGCCCCTCCCCTAACACTGATCGTACATTGACCATTTTCGATCGTCTTTGCTCGTGAAAGTAGTCCGGTCCCAAGGGCATGGTATCGTGGCCATCAAGGCAGATGACATTGTAGCATGTGCAGTATTACAATGACTTTTGTTCCATCTTGGTAACATTTGGAGGTTTCAACACCCTAGCTCTTTTCAAAGGATGCTTGACTGTTTTATGTAAATGCCTTGCATTTCAGTAGTTGTCATGCTCTGTTTAAAATGATTATTCAGCGTTAATTGTCGATCTTGAATTCACATTGGCAATGCTACAACCTAATTAACGATATAAATTGATATTATTCTCACAAGTGTTATGTAAT
>LD366640.1:36362-46911 GCA_001465055.1 Ptychodera flava | reverse complement strand
TTAATGCTAATCGGCTGATCCGTCATCTCTCTTTAATTAATGATAATCGGATCGTCTGTTTATTAGATATTGACGATCACACACAGTTTGTTTATTGGGTGTTCAATTTAATCTGCTGATATACACTGTATATTGGACGTCAATAAGCCTACACAAATTGTTTATTAGAATGTTTCCTTTTCTCACGAATTTAGATCTTCTCAGTAAATATCAAAGTGTACCCTACTGTATATATAGAGTTGAATTTAGCAATAAAATCAGAGTTGAGTTTGGTCACAGACATCGTCGTACTCCGTCTCATTACTTGGCCATTCCGTCTCTCTCCATACTGGACCTTTCCCCAAGTGTATGTCATTACAAAGTCTTCCCAATCAGATATCATAGTGAAAACCCCGTCATGATACTGGTTATACTGGATAGGCCTACTGGTTATAGCCCGTGAGCTTTCCTATACCTGTAGGCCTATATTGTTGTCACTTTGTGCTGCATTTTTTAATGTACATGTATTGGTATTTAACTTTGCTAACGGTGGGGGGTGTCAGTCAAAATTTCTTAGTTAGAGAGGGGATTAATAAAATTTATCATGGTTGGCGGGGGGGGGGTGTTGCTCGAAATTTTGGAGTTTCCGATGAAATTCCTCCAACCCCCAACCCCCGGGCCGTAAATAATGACGGCTTCCTAACGGTGTTTCGGAACCAAAGTACGATTCCTTAATCAGTCGCTCGAATTGTTCCAACTGATTAGTTAATCTGCAACATTTTACTCCGCACTGTAAATTTGGTGTTTGGAGGAAAAGTATCCATAATGAGGATTGCGAGAAAAAGGTTAGCAGTAATCAGAGAGTGAAAAAAAAATTGAACAGTGGATTAGGTACGAAAAATATGCACCCTCTTAAATCTTCCAGACCCCCTCCATAATATCAAATGGTCCACCCCTTATGCAGTGAAGTAGGATGGAATTTGACCACTCCAAAACTAGACGGGGGAAGTTATGGGCTACGGAATCGTAGCGAGCGAAAGGCATGACCTTGGGTGACCCTTGTTACACAACAGTCAGCAACTGCACACAAGGCATTGAACTGCTGGCTGATCCGACAAAGTTGTTTGATGCAAAGAGTGTTTGCGAGCAGTTTCTCATCGGGCATGAGTACTTTTTTCTCATTAAAGAGAGGCTGAAAGGTTGGTGAAGTGCACAAAATTAAAATATTGTTATTTTTTACTATCGCATATGTTGTTGGGTACAGCAAGTAGAGTATAAAGCCTCGGAAATTAGCTCTGTGTGGTAGTGTGTCATCGCTATGCGCCCCTCTGTAGCCGCTAGTCGGTAACACACAGCCCTGCCACGCAGAGCTAGAAAGACATATGTTATGTTACCTTTTGAGATACAACGTATTTATTTATTTATTTATTTATTTATTTATTTATTTATTTATTTATTTATTTATTTATTTATTTGTTTGTTTGTTTGTTTGTTTGTTTATTTATTTATTTATTTATTTATTTATTGCAACCCTTTTAAAACAGGGGCTCACTAAAAACAACAGGTGGCAAATTACACTGGGCACTTGGAATGCAAGTAAAAAGTTACAGAAGATCTGGCTGAAAAAATCTAACAAAGAAAACAAGCCATTGTTATCAACAAAACCATATTGTTAAACCGTATATGCCAGACCATTTGATTCTGTACACTTCACATGATATATAACAAATTTCGGTTCTCAATGTAGGGAGCTGATTGTGACTGAAGCATTGTTATTTCCTGCAGCGCAGAGTTCTAAATATTCCTTTTTTAAATTACTTTTAAGAGTGGTGTAGATCAGTCATGATGTATTTTAAAAGCAAAGGAAATTTTTTTCAAAAGTCAACACGTTTTCAAAGGTTTTTCGGACAGAATGGAATATCATGCCATTTTGTCTTAAAATCTAGTACGAAAACGTCATTGTTTGAATATGATTTTTCAAAATAACTTCTCATTCATCGTTTTTTTTGTTACCCGTTTCAAGAAAAATGACGATATTACAAGGATGTTTTCCAGCATTTCTCCAATTGTGCATATGCAAACCAATGGAATATAGGCTGATACTGTACTACTCACGGATGGGTGGTTCCCTAACGTAGATTTGTGGTTCTCTAGCTGTGGCGATGGTTTTCTGACGGGTCTTTTTATGTGGTGGCGGCGTGAAAAGTCGATGTCAACAATACCTAAAAGAGAGAAAGCTCGTCAGAAATCCACCACCACACTCCACACTCGAAGGGGGGGGGGGTCAATTTCTGCATTTCAAACTTTACCTTCAATTCCGAGTCCGTTGACTCCCCTACAATGAGGAACTTTAATTTAGTGATACGATATGGAGGGTAAAACATTGTGCAGGGAAAGTGCAGTGGAAATTTTATGTAATGGAAAGCTGGCAATGTGGAAGTTTTTCAGTAGGGGCGTTGTGTTTTTTTCCAGTTGGCTAAGTTGGGAAAATGGATCGGAAAAAAGGCTAAAGCGGGAGATATTTATCCAGGAGACACATTTTTATCCAATCGCAGCGGAAAGACTGAAAGTAGGAGCACAATCAAGGTGGGCAATATCAAAAACCTTCCGAATTCCTCTCGAAATTTTTATTTTCTTCAAATTAAGCTAGGAATTCAATATTTCTATATGAGAATACCTTTTACTACTAATAACATTCTAGCTGACTGATCATTGCTCAAAATATACGTGGTTCTTGGCATTGCCCGCATCACATTGAGGACATTTCTATTTTCCTTTACCGATATGTTCAATAATATCATCCTCAGACCTTCCAAAACAAATGGCTGTAATCTCATAGACCTAAACAGTTAGGACAGAATTTAAAAAATAGAAAAAAATTGTATCATCGCATCAATGCGGGGAGGGGGGGAATCTTTCACAGCTCAAGTTCCTGCTAGAATTTCGGACGATTTCGTTTTAAAGGTGAAACGGTTTGTGACCAAGTAGCTACAACTGTACTGCGTTAACGGTGGCTTTTGGAGGGGGTTCAAAGCTATAGGATGGGAGCTATTTGTAGAGAATGGCAAAAGTGTTCGATTTCATGTCAATCTGAACATATAAGCTTTACCACCCGTAGAAAACAATATAAGACTAGTGGTTTCCGAGAAATATCCACCAAAACTGACAAAAAATAGTCCTTTTACATTTTACACAATTCACATTCCCATTTGATCAAGGTTTGGCATGGTCAACCACAGGAATATCAGTAATTGCTATCCGATGAGCGGTTTGCAGAAAGTAAGTTTACAGCCTTCGGATTGGTAAACTCTCTGTGTGTAGCCATTCATCCAAGTTTGACCCTGGTTTACAGAAACGTTAGGTTGCAATAATGATACTTGTAGGCCTAACATTCGAAAGTAAAGCTACCCAAACGAAACCTTATCCCAACCACTTTGAGTTTCTTCCAATTCATGTAGGCCAAAAGACGAGGAAAGACGAGCAAATGGACCTCAACAAAGCATCTTATACTGGTGTGGTTACCACGAAATACGGTAACCACGTGGCTGAGTGTTTGTTTATCATGTCCCATAAATCAGTCGGCTGGAAGATGTATTCGGTATACATTTGTGTGATTTTGGCAATAAGAGGATGTACTGTTTATGCAGCAAAAAGGAAAATATTGAGCTCTATATCAATGTCACAATCGGATCATTAAGCCGAATGAATTATCTTAACTTCAACGCGCGCCTTAATTTACAGCTGAGGTACATTGTAAGACAAAGGATCCCCCTAATGGGATTACCGCTAGTATTTTACAGGGAAAAAACAATCCTGGACGTACCTTGTGTCACATGTGTCACTATACATTTTCGACAATTTAGGCGCTTATCAGCCAAATCTGGCAATTTCATCGGCTACAGATTAAGTCACTTTTAGTCGACGTATCATTTGAGGGGGGGGGGGGTCACACAGACTAACATCGTGAAATTTCTAATCGTCCTCTTCCTGGCAGGTACCGGGTGTGACAAGAATGTGAATTATATTGAGGACTTTCTTCAGTTGATTTTCTAAATTAAAAATTGGTGTAAAGTTCACTACTTCCTTGAGGAGATTTGATGAAGGAGACAAGGGCAAAGCTTTCTAGGACGAAACCAACGATCATGATCATGGGTACCAACTCCCTTTTCAAGAACCTATTTGTATGACATCAGTGATGAAATTGTGAATAGATGCTCAAACTGAAGCGTAATTTTATTAGTGGCATTGTACGTTGAAAGTGTTTTGTATTGTTGTTGTGACGCATTATCTTGTTTTTTTTTAAATCAATACATTATATTATATTATATTATATCATATCATATCATATCATATCATATCATATCATATCATATCATATCATATCATATCATATCATATCATATCATATCATATCATATCATATCATATTATATTATATTATATTATATTATATTATATTATATTATATTATATTATATTATATTATATTATATTATATTATATTATATTATACACCTGCGTTTGTAACACTTATGGAGTTTCGTCGTACCGTAAGTTTCGATATCAGAGGACGAGGAGTCCAATAACTTTCGGTGTTATTGGAAGCTATTTGACCTTTGGCCTCAAAAGACCTTTACATCAGCGCGGGGAAAAAGGAGAGATTTAACAAAAAATATACTTCTAAGCATTCACTACATCACAACGTTAGTAGTGGTGTATCAAAAACCCGTGATTTTCAGTGAAATTATGCTGCTGACCTACAATATCTATAACGTACACTGCGCTGCGCGAATTTGAAATTTCGCACTGTGCGCATAGCGGACGCAGACTGGACGCGCTGAACGCGTTCTCAGTTTGATCGCGAACGCTCAGTGCAGTGCGGGACGGGCATCTCAAAAAAGCTTTAATTTTGACTTTTTCGCGGTAAAATTGGATTCAAAAAGGTGTATAATGATGCGCGTCTCGGACAATAGCTCAGCTGCACGATGTACTCGGATATAAATCCCGGTATTTTGTGAACATTATATTATATTATATTATATTATATTATATTATATTATATTATATTATATTATATTATATTATATTATATTATATTATATTATATTATATTATATTGGCAATTTTTTGCGATATCAAGGACGATTAACGCTTGTAAGCATGCCCACAAGAGCATGTCCCTGAAGCAAAAGGTATGATCTTTTCTGTGGTGCATTTACAGAACTTAAAAGTGTTGTTATATTTTATTAGATTCATCTGTTTGCAGATGAACACACTGAACTTCAGCTTCACCGGAATGCAAAATACGAAACCTTTGTCATCTTCTTATCACGTAGCATGCACTCAATTCCTCGTGTGCGAACTAATGAAGGAATGTCCAATTTAGTGGACTGGTGCACCTGAACATGAAAGACAACAACGGATAGTCTTCAGAATCTCTGGACGACTGTTTTAAATATTTTAAATTGAAAGGCACAACTACAAGCCACAGTTATCGCTTCGTGGTGCCTCGATCTTTGATTAGTTTTCCCACGCGTACGATTTCCAAAACAAATCACAGATTGATATTTTTGTCGGACTATGCTAACTTGTATATTCAAGGGTATCGAAGATGAAGTATAACAGGTCCCTCTTTTAGTTTCAGCACCGAAGTTAGAGGGGGCACAGTAGAGGGTCCCCTCTACCGGGTGCCAGCGATGTCTCCTAAATTCCTTTTGGGGTACTTTGTAACTTTTTTGATTTTGACGTTTGAATTTAAGATTATACTACAAATCAAAATGATTTCGCCCTAATTAGAACTTGAAATTCAGTGGTTCTATTTTGAACTCATCTCGCCACCAAATGTACGCAATTTGCGACACAGCCATACAGACGACTGCGAACAACGAGTGATGATGCAGGTACTAGTGTTAATCTGAGTGAATATGAATACTAGTCTTCATATTTGGTAGCTAATACTAAGTGTACTGGTTGACCTGTTGTTTTTAATCATTGAGTAAATATATTTCACACAGTGGTTGAACATTTACCCTCATGCCATGATTTAGGCCTACTACCTCCATGTTATTATCAATGAGTATCTTAAGTCATGATGAAAAGGTATGCAACGTACGTATAATATAATATCAACAATTAAAACTTCCAACAGTTTCAGGCCAGAAATGACTTACCGGTGTATACAATTGAGAGATTATGGATGTATGTCTTCAGGAAATCTTTAGTGACACACAGGAACATGTGATGGCATTTCTTCTCGTGCTTGGTATTTCACCCATCGTTGTAACCTGTGATTTTGTTGTTGTTATTGAGGTCACGGAAAGCATGTCACGTCCATTGCAGTGAGACCTGTTGTGCCAGCATTGCAAATCAGGGAATGGACTTTCTACAACATACAAATAAAACCCTGCTTATTGAGTAACTTACCGAGACTTTAATTGATTAACCACGCAAGTAAAAGCATGGCAACTCGGTGATAGCCAACTTAAGCTGAAATCGTCATTAAATATTTGTTTGTTTAATACAAACAAATATTTTTTTAACAAGAGCGACCTACGGTTGTGGTTTTAAAACTATTTATTCATCAAAATGTGCGAAACCCTTTTCTGTTTACCCAACTGCACGTGATTGCGCTGTATTATTTCGTATAGATCAGGGCTGAATTCTGTGGATGGTGCCTTGTGAAAATGCAAATTGTGGTGCTTAAAGGGTTTAAGGTGCGGACATAGGGGAAAGTAGGAAGGTCTGGTATCTTTTTGATGATATCGATGATATTTCCTATCAGGACGTATATTTCCTATCAACAGTCTCCTCTTTCTTTATGAATCTTGCTTGTACCACATGCTTTACTTAGTTGCTGTGTTGACCTGTGTTGTATAAGAAGATTAAATCAGTCGATCATCATCTCGCGATATATTGATGAAGTGTCCTGTCATACCGATCTGGCGATATGATCGAGATGTTGACCGACTGATTAAATCCTCTGATAAAGTGAACAAGTAGCTGATAAGGCAGTGTTCATGGACTAACAAGAGCTAGTGTATTGTCAAGTAATCAGGGTACGTTGCAATTAAAGTTTTAAGTAAAACATGAGGCTCGCTTCCTTCCTCAAATGCTCCTTTCCGTCCTCCACGAGTGAAGGAAGATAAGGAAGTTGATGGAAAATACATGCCTTTATTTGAAATATCACAGACATCATAAAAAAGATACGTGACTTGTGTCCTCTGCCCTGTAGTGGCAATGGATATCGATACTGAAAGTGCCATTTTAGCGATTAATTAATGTAACCAGATATGAACTGAAGATGCTCCCGTGTTTCGATCAGTATATGTTGCTGGTGTCTGAAAATCGGCACTTCTCCTCTGACATTATTGCCATGAGTTTGTAGCTTGTTATAATCAACATTACGAATAATATTCCTCATGTGTAGTTTCAATTGAAAAAAATCTTTAAGTATTCAAATTGATCATTAGCTGAAATGAAAATGATAAGGCAGTGCTCATGCATTGCTCGGGTTGCCACCGCCTCTTTACAGTTGACAACTTCTCTCGGGTTATTAATAGCTCAACGAGAGGTAACAACAGGAGTCAAAGTCAGATCGGACCAACGAAAAGTATGCCGAGACCATGGGGCGCATCTAAGACTGACAAAAGTCTAAGCCTCTCACACAAAGTCTTGTGTCTAAAGTCTAAAGTCCAAAAGCCTCCGAAAGTCTACCTATACTCATAAAAATCTCACATTAAGTTTATATAAACAATTTTAAAGGCGTATCTGAACATGTAAAATACACCACAGGAAGTAATCGTGCATTGGCTGAAAAGTATGAAAACTACTTGATTGGATAAAAACTGATCGAAAGAAATTTTAAAGATATATATAATTATTCTGCTGACTCGGCATACCAACCGAAGCATTTTAGTATCTAAGTATGATATTCTTGTGATAAAATGCCCACTCCTAAGAATAGTAGTCACTTACGTTACATGGTCAAGATTTGTGGAGCCAGAATTTGATTATATATGTAAAATATTTTGTTTCGTTCCAAAGTTTATTAAGCGTTGCCTAATTTGACACAACCATATCGTTGTCACAACTTGTTATACATTTGAGTACCAGTATCATTGTCAATGTCAGTATTAAAACATCTTTTTCCTTACTAAATGAAAAGTAAAGTTGTTGTTTGTTTTCCAGTTTCTTTTAATGGACCGACTGATTAGCTGCATTGTATGTTAACACATTGGCAATGACACTTGACTTAAAAAAAGAAATACCGGTAATGAGAAGGAAGAGCTTCCATGTTTGACCGACTACAATTGTTTGTATTCCCACCCATCTGGTAGAATGTCGTCATGGAATAAACAGAATAATACACGTACCCTGTGAGACATTTACCTGAAAAATTACAATCTTAACACTGTCATGTCATTTAATTATCACTTTAGTTAGCAAGTTAATCGGCTTTGGTCGTATTCTTCGAATTCTACATGCCAAAATAAAAGTTAATCTATTATGCAAATCATAAATTAGCTGAGGCGATAATGCTGCATGTCTTTCACTAATACCTGGTCTCACCAATATACATACTGTTTCCTCAAATTTTACTACGCCATTCCAGTTAAATTTCACTAATAGATAAAGGTCATTAGATATGCAAATGTATTACTTAATAAGCATCACTTGCAGGATATCGGCTATATATGGTGAACAGAAATTAAAATGCATTGTGTATATCTCTGACAATTGGATCTCTTCATATATGATTTATGGGTTTGCATTGTAACATTGGTAATAAAAGTGCCTTCTCTAACTTAGATAGGTTTGCTTAATGTAACAAAGGTTTGGCAAAATTTTAACTAAATATAGAAAGTAATGACAGAAGATAAAATCAATTGGCATCAATCCTTTTCAAACTTTGGGAAGAATTCACGGGGAGGGGGACTCTTTGTAACCTAAGTTAGCAATCGGAAGATCTCTCACACTCTCTCAATACTCTCATCGATGCCTGAAAATGTCTCCATGCAGTTACTTTCAGTGTACTAAACTTTGTAGACATTTGCGTGAGAACCATAATATTCTGCTTTGCTACGGATGCATCATAATTCAGCATCTTTGCTACAGAGGTTTTGGTAAACACAGCAGCTCCAGTTTATTATACAACTACTGTACCATGTTCACTAAAGTTTACTATTTTTCCACATTTTGGCACACCTGTTGAAATTATCTGGTTGTAATCATAGTCACCAATAAAATGCATTCCTGACAACTTCATACAGAGCAACACCGGGCATACAGATCAAATCATAATATTGACAGCAGATAATTTTAATCTTTTATTAACACCTGTGATTTTGGCTTCTAAACACTATAGTCAAACCTTACAAAAATGAGAAAGGTGGTATTATACTGGTAGTCTTAAGTCCTACAAAGATGCAATGACTAGGATAAATGTCACAGAGCTACATAGCAAGCAGGAAAATCCAAACTGTAATAATACTGAGAACTACATACACACATTTTTTCAATAAAATAAACATAACACCATCTCAAAAGAAATTTAAGTACATAAATTTGGAAATCTTGAGTGATAAAGTGACAACAGGACAACATTAAGTAATTTCAATGTCATATATCATTAAGATCTAGACAATCGTATCAATTGCTTAAACAATTCTTACATACAATAAAATACTACCACATAAAAAAGAATAAGACTATCAAACATTCCATTTATCTGCAGTAAAGAGGATTGTAAGAACAAAATAAACCTGTTGATTTCTCATTTTCAGAGTTAAGTACCATTAACAACGATCCATCCTATGTTAGAGCAAGCAATGAAGTCAATCATACAGTCGTGTTGAAAGTCTTACCTAATATGACTGAAATAAATAAACAATAATAATTCTGCAAAGAACTCGTGACTGACTTGGAAGTTTATAAATCGATATGTAAATTGCTAAAAATAATCAACTAGAAGGTAACACGGGCACTCGACTCAATGCAAGCGAAACCGTCACCCAGGCTGATGACACAGTTCAGTTCAGTTTAGTTCAGTTTGATAAGGGAATAGATATCCTATGTGGATAATGGAACATCCCTCTGTTGTGGCATAGTAAAAGCTGGTGAAAGTCAAGATTTTCCGTGCATGTAGCGGTCAAACATGTTCTTGAAAGAGTTAACACTGTTTGCGTTGACCACCCAATCTGGCAAGCTGTTCCATAAGTTGACGATTCGTGGTGCAAATGAGAATTTCCTGATATCCAGTCTAGTGGTTGGTTTTATCAGTTTGTGCGCGTGGCCTCTGCTCCTTGACGATGTGTTTAAATTCAGTGATATATTACAGGAGTCAATGTGGTTTACTATTTTGTAGACCTCGATCATGTCTCCTCTCTCTCTGCGACTTTTAAGACTTGTTAATTTTAAGACCTGCAACCGTTGCTCATATGACATATTGTGGAGTTGTGGAATCATTTTGTTGCCCGGCGTTGAACTTGTTCAAGGATACTACTGTCTTTAACTAGCCAAGGTGACCATGCCTGAACTGAATACTCAAGTCTTGGTCTGACTAGTTGCTTAT
>LD366640.1:0-30375 GCA_001465055.1 Ptychodera flava | reverse complement strand
GAGAACCTGTTTGGAATCCATCAAACTATGATTGATTCCAATTAACACTGCATTGCATCGAACGATTAATACGCTGGAATACCAGAAAGTCCAATATAATGCAGATCATGGACTTGTTTCTTACCGATATCAGAGCTAGTCCCAATGTACTGTCAAGGAAGGTAATTTCAATAGCGGTGACCACTCTCACAAGCATACCGAGAATAATACAGATCTACACTAGCAGTGGACAGAGGGCTTCAGCGCGACGGATATCCTCTTCTACAAAAAAATAACATGTTGCTGATATTTCTATCGACTTAATAAATCAATTAAAGGTTTGATTTCTGCAATCGTTTATTTACGTATGTGGCATGTGTTCGTCAAGCATTTTCATCTAGTAACTAACATCTGTTTTGGTTTAGTATTCAAAAGTCAGATATTACGTTTTCTCTGAAACTTGACCGACTTCAGTATCATCAATACATTTTCTGTGGCTGTATTCATCACGTCTCCTTGATCTAAACCTTGGAACTCCAAGTTCAAGGAAAGCTGCTCAGAAATCAGCATGTGCATTACCTATTCTGTCTGGATACAAACACAGGAAGAATGGGATGACCATTAGAAGAATGCCGCCCAGAACCAAGAATGGAAGAAGATATCCCCCAGCCTGGCAGCGTAAATAGAGAATTGTCAGAATGGAAGTCAAATGGTGAACATCTCTAAAACATGTGACTGAGTCATTGGAAAATATGGTAATATCGTAGGATGGGGGAGGACATATCCTTACCAAAACACTTACATCAATAATCCTTTAGTAGCAATTAACAGAAGTAATTAGCAGAAACAAATTGTTTAAGCTAGAGTATTTAAACAAGGAGATGACGTCATAGTAATGTATGTCCGAGTTGACGTACACTTCACTTGATATTTGGTTTTCTAATAACAGTTGCGCCATTATGATAGCTGGGACTGGTGTTCGTGGCCATGACAATGATGAGCCGTATCATGTGTAGCCCCTTGGAGCAGATTTGTGAACCATGTCGGTTTTACATGAAGGGAACCAGTGCAACAGGGTTAACTATAGTGCATTGTATATACAAGGTGGCATATCTTTTCATAATACAATCCATTTTCGAATATTGCCGTCCGGCGGTCCTTATGTTTCATATTTTATTTGAAACCCAACTTGTTACACGTTCCAGTTGATAAATCTGATTGTCAGAAATGTGCAAACCAAGTGTATTAAAGGTTTATTCAAGGACGATAATGCTATATTATAATGAACCCATTATTTAGAGTATTACACGTGCCGAATTGGTTTATCTTTTGCAAGATGACACAATTTAATGACGTTCACATACAAGTCGGTTTATTTTTCTGCAGGATCAAGCGTGGCCATCGATGGACCACTTTGATATTTTTCAGACACCATTGAAACAAGCTGCATCAGAATTTCTGCAAACGTCTCCACGGAATAGTAAACCATGAAGAATATTATGTAAATCCTTCTAATTGACAATGCGAACTAATATAGTTGCCAATGAACTATATTGATACAAACGTTTTTATGACATGCGCTTTTATTCAACCATGCTGAACCCGATATTTGTCAGCAGTTACAACAAAGGTATTATTGCATGCCTCATACTTGGAACGTCGCCTGCCCCATAGGATTCAATAGTAACTTGTTGATGACGAAACGAGTAGCATAGTCATCATTTGACTGAAAGAACCGGAACTACTTTTCAATTTAACAACGTCGGGACTTAAAAATGACACAATTGAATTGAGTTTAGGATAATTTTGCATGAAACATTTGATGGATCGCATAACAGTGATTCAAATTTATTAATAAGTTGTTTGATCAATCGTTCTGTTTTCTCGAGGATTTTCAACTTTCATGGCAATAAATCATGGCCGTCTGAGAATAAAAGAAAGGCATGTAATAAAAAAATTATAGCCCAAAGAAGGGCTGTTAACTCCCAAGGCAGGAAACCATTTGTCCCCTCCATTTGGCATATGGTCACCTGCCCTCGGGTACACACTACCTTCTTGAGACTATAACACATAATATGCTACACACATATACAAGTCAATTCGTTTGTATGATACAATCCAAAGTGACCGTCTGCCAGCCATATTAGTCAACACTCAGACATGCTTTGCTGAATGGTTTCAAAAATTTATTAGAACATACTATAACCGACGTGTGGATAACAATTTGCCTTTCCATGTGATCCATTTCCCAATCACAATTTTGATCTCATTTTAGCAAGTCAAAATCTTTTACGTGTACGTGCCCTTATCAAATGTGTTATTACTGTTACACTTTGTTCAGTCTAGAGCCTTCACTCAAGTACGTCTCAACCAGATCTGTTAATAGATTGGTACAAAGATGTAAAATTGCAGGAGAATTTCGAGTAATGGGTAAATGGTTAAATGTTGTCTTTTCATCTTCACCTTATGTGGCATATGTAGTTCATAGTCTGTTTACCATGATAGAGATTATCAAACTCACTTTACCTTTAAGGAACACGAATTTTTATGTGCAATCTGTACCTTTATATCTTTAGTTGAACAGAAATGACCCAGTGAATGAACTTTACTTACCGAATAGAGAAGGCCC
This sequence comes from Ptychodera flava, assembly GCA_001465055.1. NCBI lineage: Eukaryota > Metazoa > Hemichordata > Enteropneusta > Ptychoderidae > Ptychodera > Ptychodera flava. The sequence continues at coordinate 27,767 of LD366640.1, read as the reverse complement.
CCTAGAGTTGGACCAGTGATCAAACCGAGACCAGAGAATATTTGAAGAATTCCCTGTCACAAAGTAAAGTATCAAATTAAGTATGGGTAATACTGTATACTAATTTCTTCTCAAGAATATTCAAAAATCTTTGCAATTTCTCTAAGATTTTCAGTTTTTTCACAAAAAATATGCGAAAGGCATTGGTTTTCGTAAAATGGAAGTCTTTTCGTTGTGTTTAAAGTAAAATTCAAAATGGTAATGTGATATGTCTACGTAAAAGACGCCTGTTAAATGTTTATACCGCCATTCATGCGCAGGTGCCTCGAAGACTGCATGGTAATCAACCACAGCGACATTTCTCTCTTATCTGGAAAGGTTCTGGAAATCTGGTTAGAGCGATGGTATATTCATTTCGACCTTTTTTTCTTTGAATGTAAAATGAATACTTGAAATAAGTCACCAATATGTAAATTCCAATACGCACTATGGCAAATGCTACATCTCGCCGGTAAAGTTGAAACACGATAGCTATGGCTGCCGTGTTACCAGCCTGGACACCAACTGCTTGTGCCGTACGTACCAAGAAACTCAGGGAGACGAAGTAATCAGCGTTGTTTATGACGTTGAGACACCTGTAAGGCAAGATTTTCTAAACATTCAAGCTCGTTTTTATAACCCTTTATCATGAAACATACGCAGTCTATAATCTTGAAGAAGACAATATGTACATGTTGACGGCGATTTAACGAGGAACAATAAAAATGTGTTACCGTATTAAGGCATCTCTGTGAGTCGACGACCTACACAAAGTACTAAATTTGAGTTGTTTACAAATCTTCATAGTATTTTGCTGTTGTGCGTTTGCTGCTGTGCGCCATCTTAGGTGAGCTGTTTTTCATAACCTCCATGGGACTTAAAGCCAAATGTAGTGGAAAACTTGAATGAACTTTTAGATAAAATTACAATTAAACTAAATGGCGACAAACTTCCTGCAGTTCTTGACGCTGGTTTCAAAAGAATGCCACACTTTCGTGATTAGTATGATAGTTGTTGTCACAGGTGATAAATACCCTTACTTACCCAAAGAGCAATGCCGACAGACCAGCAATCCCGCAACCTAAACTAAATATAAACCTTGCACCAAATTTAGCAATCTGTGGGTCAACATAATAGTATAGTAAATAGATTAGATTCAAATTAATTTACATTTATATTTATATATACATCAGGTGTCTTGAACACAGGTATGCTTGAATACAGGTAGTAAATAGATTTTACGTGGATGGTGAATTAACACTGTAACATTACATTGAGCCGGCCAAATTGGATATTACGTGTACGCAATAATTTTGCAACACGAACGCTTTCGCGAGAAATTCATGCACTTCAGACAATTGTTTTGCCGCATGTTCCCCTAGTGATGCTTCGTTAAAAACCTTGTGCAAAATGAATGTTATTATACATTTATCATCAGTGGTATTGGTCTACGCCTCTGTATTGAGATCGTCAAAGCAAAAATAACACTGGCATAGGTCATTGATTACTCATTGTGCGATAAACAACCTGGTATCTCGAAGTGTTCAAGAGTTATATGGGTACGATTTCATTCAGAAAACCCTAGGTTAAAACTGGTATGAGAGTTCACACACAAATCGAAGAGGTATTTGTTACATTGCATGATATATTACAGCAAGGAAAGATTCCATCTGAGTGTCGTGAAAAAAGTTTTAATTAACATCAGCTACTTGAAGCCGAATACCAAACTAATCAAATCTTGCGATTGATTGGTATGTCGCGTGGTATTGATTATTTTGTACGAATTGATGCCTACCTGTTGATGAAATAAGTAAAGAAACATGCAAAAAATACGATGCATAGCCATATTTTGTATCTAATCACTAATTTTTGACATTTCACTTTTACGGAGGAAGCCAATATTCTGTAAACCCATATTAACACGATTGGAACTAATTTGTGATAATTGGATGGTAAATACGGATAGTTTTCAATCGGATTCGAACCCACAACATACGGCTCAGTCGCCTAGCTGAGAGGCCACAGACAGAACCACTCGGCTGAATCTCCACTCCCAAAAAGAGTAGTTCAATAGCCGGCTAAGTTGTTACATTTTTCTGACTGAGACCGCTCAACACGTTGTAGAGTTCGTGAAGCACTCACGCACGCATGCTCACTATCATACATCGCACATACACACTTTATCGAAGCGAAGAAACGAATTTCATCGCTTTAACTGGGCGAACGATAACCTCGGGGACAATTCTGTCCACCAGCAGTGTTACCAACCCAGGGTAGAAAATACGGATAAAGTAATGTAAGTAATGTCTTTAAAATCTGCAAATGTAAGCTAATCTAATTTGCTTTTTACGTTACACACTTGTGTTTATGAGTAATTTATAATATTAAGACATTCAGCTATAGGGCACCTAAGATGTTTGAGAAATTTGAAAAATATGAAGATCCAATTATCCAAAAATAGTTCCAATCGTGTTTATTCTATTTCCCAGGTCTAAATTCTTGTTTTTGTTCCTGAACTTGTTTCTGTTATCTTCTTTCAGTCTTTCAAATCGATGTGATGGCAGTAAAAGATGGCTTCATGTATTGTTTTTATTCAAATAGCTTTCCTCGTATTAACTCCACCAATCCTTCGTCAATGTTACCTGTTGTACAATGGCCTACGATTCTTAAGTCCTTGATATTCAGCCAGCAGTAAATCGAACCATGCGCATTTATCGATAAGCTTTCTTACCTTAGCGTGAATCGAATTGTAATTGTATATAAATAGGATGACAAGGCATCGATCAGTAATTTGCAAATCAGTATATTTTAATATACTTTATAACAATTTTGAGATAAAATGTCCTACATATTGATAACTTCCATTTAAAGCTGCTTTCTAGATAAGTGGTAGGTATAACTTACGCTTTTGCCAAGAGGAGGAGATACGATGAAGGAGACAAGAGCAAAACTAGCCAGGACGAAACCAACGATCATAGGATCAACACCCTTTCCGACAGCCTGTCAGTACAACGTTGGTAGAAAATTGAAATTTTTAACAGTTTCTCAATTGAAATTGTAATACCTATGGAATTGTGTTTTGTTGTCATGACCTGTCCAATCAATACAATCAATATGTTATATCTAGTTTTACGCAGAGATCAGTTCTAACGACGTCCTTCACATTTTAAGAATGATTTTATCGCCTTGACTGCCTACATACCCACAAAGGTACGTCTTTGAAACAAATCTATCTGTGGTATTAATGAGCTTCAAAGTATTGTTGTAATTGTATTAGATTTTTTTGCAAACAGAAAACACTGAAATTTAGTATTATTGGAAAACGAAATACGGCAACACTTTCGAAGAAATAACTTTCTCTGAGTCCTTGCTTTCCGTTCTCGATGACTGCTTACAACAAACTATATCAGAAGCCGTAGTTATCACTCTGCAGTACCACCATTTTATAAATAAATTGGCTTTCCTGACGCGTCCAGAAACAAAATGTCACCGCCCGCAACACAATTTAAAGATACTTGATCAATTGAAATTTTGTCGAAGTATTGTCTAAGTTATGTGTTGCAAGGTCTCGACTCTCAAACCCTTTATCAAAGGCACAAAGTCGAACATTTTTTCATGAAGTTTGTTTGATACGAGATACTACTTATATTGTTTGACATGTTGAAAGATACTGAATAAATGGGTGAAAATGCATATATTCGACACCGGTTTTAGACAAATTAAATGAAACCGTCGCAAAAATGAATTAATAGTCATGACCATTAATTCATTTTCGCGATGGTTTCATGTATCGTGTCTAAAACCGGGCTCAAATATATGCATGGCCACCCGTTCATTCAGTATCTTTCAACATGTCAAACAATATAAGTAGTATCTCGTCAAACGAAATTCATGAAAAATGGCCGACTTTGTCCCTTTAAGCTTCCAACTTCGCTTATGGGACTATACAACCAAGCCGCGTAGACTGGACGATGTTGAGTTTCAGGTACAACCAATTCTGGGTGCAACGATACGGTCCAGACACTTGTTGTGGGGATCCTCAGTGGTTTTTTTTAATATACAAGTTTGATAATATAATTGTGACCAGAAATTGTACTAAATGTCTCACCTTTATATTCCCATGATCCCTAAGTGTTATGTCACACCTTTCTGGGCAAAAACGATTCTTTTTAAACTCATCAAACACATAAAATGCACCAAACGTGGCCAAACACCCATACACTGTCACAGGCTTGTGTGCAACCATACAGTAATGGAAGTTGTGAATTGATACAGTAATGATGCAGGTATGTTTATTTTAGTGTATATAAATGTCATGCCGTCTTATGCAACTAATACCTGCTGTACAGATTTAACGCTTATACATAATACAAATGCCCTGACCTATTGCGTTTTATCGTCATTTTTTATTGTTGACACTTCCCTTCATCACAGGTTTTACCATCTCCATCGGTGAATGTCTTGAAAGTTACGATGAAAAGGGTGTAGCATGTACATTATAATATCAGCAGTGAAAATGCAGAAAACTTTGAGGAAAGACATGACTTACCACTTACGGGTAAAATGGGGAGATTATAGAGTAACTCGTCTTCAGGAAATATTTAGCGACACACAGGAACACCATAATGGCATTTCTTCTCGTGCTTGGTATTTCACCCATCGTTGCAAATTGTGATTTTGTTGATGTTGTTATTGAGGTCACGGAAAGAATGTCACATCCATTGCAGTGAGAGCTGTTTTGCCAGCGTTGCAAATCAGAGTGTTCGACTGTATTTAAATGGACTTTCCACAACATAGAAAATAAAACCCTGCTTATTGAGTAACTCACCGGGACTCTAATTGACCCATTACGCAAGTAAAGGCAGGGCAAGGGTGATAGCCAAGTTGAGCTTACATCGTCATTAAATACTGGTCATACATCATTGCTCAATACCAACAAACATACTGTTAATAAACATGAGCGACCCAGTACCATGGTATTAGAACTTTGGACAATTTATTCATAATGTGTGAAACCCCTCTCTGTTTACCAAACTGTACATGATTGCACGGTATTAATACGTATAAATCAGGGTTGAATTCAGTGTTTGTTACATGATGGTACCTTGTCAAAATGCAAATCGCAGTAAGTCATTAAGTTTTCGGGTTGTTAGTGTTATACGGAAAAGTACAACTTTAAAGTCGGGCATCTGTTTGATAATATCCGTTGTATTCCAATAACAACACGATTGGAACTAATTTGTTTTTATGAGTAATTTGTAATATTGCAACATTCAGCTATAGGGCACCTGACACTTTTCAGAAATTTGAAAAATACAAAGATCCAATTATCCCAAATTAGTTCCAATCGTGTTTAACGGCATTTATTTCTATCAACAGTCTCCTCCCCCTTTACCCGTCTCGCTTGTACTTCCATGCTTTACTGTATGACAAAAGAGACGATTTCAATTTTGAAATCATAAACTTTCCCTTTTTGTAGAGCAATATACCATCATCTCCAGCTTATAGTGTGTATATTTCACAACTCCTTAGATACAGTAGAGCATGCCATTCATATGAAGACTTTCAAATTAGACACAGGCTATTAGCTCAAAAGTTAGTGAGGCAAGGATTCTCATGTATGACAAAAGACACGATTTCAATTTTGAAATCATAAACTTTCCCTTTTTGTCGAGCAATATACCATCATCTCCAGCTTATGGTGTGTATATTTCACAACTCCTTAGATACAGTAGAGCATGCCATTCATATGAAGACTTTCGAGTTAGACACAGGCTATTAGCTCAAAAGTTAGTGAGGCAACGATTCTCAGAAAGTAGATTAATAGTGAAATCATTTAAGAAGTTTTACGGTAGATACGGAGATGTTGTATCAAAATATGACCTGTCTGTTTCTCAAATGATAAGTAACAGCATACCAAATTTTGACTCACAAAAGTAATTTGGTGAATTCACCAAATAACAATGGATTTGTCACTTTGGGTCAATCTTGACGGGTGGGGCTAGCTGGCAGGGTACGCTTACCCGTTCCGAACACCTGGTACCACCACAGTTTCGTGGTTCCAGATGACCCCTTTGCCTTTGTCATCATCTATATGTTCTTTGGACCTGGTAAATTTCATAGTTACCTTGAATGATAACGATTATTGAACCTGATTTGATGTCTATTACTATGTTGCTATTTTGACCTTATCATGTAAACAAATCAGCAAATCATCGTCATGATCGCGACTTAATGATGAAGTGTCATGTGAAATTGATATGGTGACATATGTTGACCGACTGATTTATTCCTCTGACAAAGTCAACACGTAGATCACAAGGCAGTGTTTATGGACTATCAAAAGTGCGTAGTCAAGCAACAAGGGTTGCAATTAATTACCTAAAGTGCTATTTTAGCAATTAACCGATACCAAAGGTGCTATTTTAGCGTCAATCCATATTACAAAATGCATTGAGGTCCCAACTCCAGTGCTCCTATCCTGCCTCCATGAGTAAAGGAAGAGTAGAGCACTGACAGAAAATACATGTCTTTATCTAAAGAAATATCAAAGATATCATCAAAAAGATTCTGACTTTCATACTTTTCCCTTCACTAGGAATGGACATTGGTATCCATACCAAAAGTGCTGGTTTAGTGAGTAATCAATGAAACCATATATACACTGAACGCACTCTCTTGTTTCAGTGTATATGTGTCACAGGTGTCTGAAAAGCAGCGCTTTTCTCTGGCATTATTGCCACGAATTTGTAACTTCAGTAAAATTGATATAATCAATATGAATAGTTTCATTGAAAAACATGTTAATAATGAGCCGAAACGAAAATGCTAAATTTCTTTGATTGCTGTCATGTCATTCAATTATCACTTTAGGTAGCAAGTAGTCTTCGGTCACATCCTTAAAGTTCTACATACCAAAATGTGAACGCTAATCTATTATGCAAATCATAAATTAGCTGAGGCGATAATGCTGTATGTCCTTCACTAATACATTTTCTCACCAATATACATACTGTTTCCTCAACTATTACTGAGCCATTCCAGTTAAATTTCACTGATAGGTAAAGGTCATTAGATATGCAACTTTATTACTTAATCAGCATCATTTGCTGGATTTGGGCTACATGCCTCGGATAGAAATTAAAATGCATTGTGTATATTTCCGACAATCGGATCTTTTCAGATGTGATTTTATGGTTTTGCGTTGTAACATTGGTGATAAAAAGTGCCACCCTAACTTAGATAGGTTTGCTTACTGAAAAAAAGGTTTGACAAAATTTTGGCCAAATGTAAAAAGTAATAATAGAATATAAAATCATTTGGCATCAATCATTTTCAAACTTTGGGAAGAATTCACGGCAAGGGGGGCTCTAAAAGTGTCTCCATTCAGTTACTTTTCAGTGTACTAAACTTTGAAAAAATTGCATTAGAACCATAATATTCTGCTTTGTTACGGATGCATCATAATTCAGCATCTTTGCTACAGAGGTTTTGGTAAACACAGCAGCTCCAGTTTATTATACAGCTACGGTACCATGTTCACTGAATTTTACTATTATTTTTTATTTTGACACACCTGTTGAAATTGTTTAGTAGTAATCATAGTCACCAATAAAATGCATTCCTGACAACTTCATACAGAGCAATACTGGGGCACACACATCAAATCATAATATTGACAGCAGATAATTTTAATCTTTTATTAACAATTGTGATTTGGCTTCTGAGCACTATAAGTCAAACCTTACAAAAAGGTACAAGAGGGTATTATAGTCTAAAGTCCTACAAAGATGCAATGACTAGGATAAATGTCACAGAGCTACATACCGGTAGCAGGTAGAGAAAAAACACACTGCAACAATACTGAGAACTACATACATTGTTTTTTCAATAAAATAAATGTAAGACTGTCTAAAAAAGAAATAAAAGTACATAAATTTGGAAATCTTGAGTGACAAAGTGACAAGATGACAACATTAAGTAATTTCAATGTCATGTATCATTAAGATCTAGACAATCGTATCAATTGCTTAAACAATGCTGACACACAATAAAATACTACCACATTGAAAGGAATAAGACTATCAAACATTCCATTTATCTGCATTAAACAGGATTGTAAGAACAAAATAAACCTGTTGATTTCTCATTTTCAGAGTACTATTAACATCATTCCATCCAATGTTAGAGCAAGAAATAAGGTCAATCACTGTCTTGTTGCATTGGTTATCAATATGTGCATATTAGCTGATAAAATCAAAGAGACTCCTTGCCAAATGTTTACTCATTGCATTCTATATACCCATATTATTCCATATACCCACACCATTCTATATACCATAGTATTCTATATATTTTTGTGATGCAAATATTGCATATCACCTATATTAATTAGGCTTTTGAATTTTCTCTCAACACAGTAACACTATACATATACGAAAATTATCTTAGACTAAACATTGAGAGTAAATCCGCAATTTGTAGTAAATTCACTACATTTATTATGGAAAGTGCCAATCACAGTGCAAGTTTTGTAAAAACAATGATTGATAAGTATAAAATATATACTGTTTCATCCACAGAAGAAAGATATCTCATTTTATTACAGTTTTAAAAACAATATTGAATTCTGACATACTTCAAACACACAGTACGCACTGTATTAAATTCATGGTAGACGTTGTATGAGTTTAAAATTTCAACATCTTTGCAGTACTCAATGCAACTGCAAGCCATCTATCATTGTGATGTGTTCACTACTTATGTCAAATGTTCCTATTGTTAATATGGGGAACGCTGCATATCAACAGAATTGCTTCTTAATTGAACATTACTCTCATGAGATCTTTCCATAAATCTACTGATATATTCTGCCTGTATTTACATGTTTGATCATTGAACAGGCTTAAATTTCAATATGTAGAGGGCAAAGTTTTCACAAAAACAATAAAAAAATTTACAAGAGGTCTAACATCGGGTCAGATTTTAAGGAATTTGAACTTCATACTGCTTGCTGAAAAGCAATCTCAGTACTGTGTGTATAAGGCAAGGTGATTCATAATATCAAATTTGTCAAAAGTAATTATATTTTTAATGCATAATGTGTGCACACAAATATCCGATGACAACTACCCATTTTACAGTGACTGCACAGTGCTATCTACAGAAAATCGCTGACTTAATTTCAGTATAGATGTCATTGACCTTTGTTCAGAATAATATTGCTTCCTTCAAGACAAAATAAAAATTATTTGTGAAAAGTAAAACTACACCACACAGAAATGCTACATCTAGATAAATGACTACATTGAGCACTGGACAAGTGTGATAAAATCATGGCTGACATGAAATATGTTTCTTCTCAAGCAGGGTGTACTGAGTATTGTATATGTATGAAATGTATACATGTAATCAGTCTGGTAAATATACTTCTGAATATTCTCTACACGTTTCTGAACATTTTGATTATCTGATTATATTGAAAACCTTGAACTAAATCCATTGGCCTCATTTTACATGTAATCAGTCTGGTAAATATACTTCTGAATATTCTCTACATGTTTCTGAACATTTTGATTATCTGATTATATTGACAACCTTGAACTAAATCCATTGGCCTGATTTTGAGAATAGGTTCATAAAACATTGATAGCACAATTTATTAAAAAAAATATGCAAACCAGAGATATAGCCTGGAAAATACTAGTATGCACCATTAATCCACTAATCCATTTAGTGACTCCAGGAAATATTGGATTTGGAAAGAAGTGCCCTTTATGACATGACAGTGGTGAGCAATTCCTATCAATTTCAGTGATCTAAGTAGATTCATAATTTTTTTGGTGATCACACAAATTTACCAGTCTTGTGGACCAGGAGGCTTAAGTTTAAGTACTTCAATGAATGAAGAATCACACATACTGTTCTTAAAGGTATACAGTCACTTGTAATTTGAATATGCCCATGGTATATGGTTCCTTGGTATTCAAAATGTCCGTGTGAGGGCGCTGTTTTTAAAAAGCGGCCATCCGCTTAAAATCAGTGACTGGTTGGATTTTCTCTTTCCGTGGGATTTGTGGCAAAATTTGAACAGGTGACAGTACATGTATACCTTTTAATGACAGTATTAGTACAGGTCTATGCTACCACAAAATTCTTTTTGGATTTTACTTTGCTGACCTCCTGGCTTCTAGTTAGTGGCTATCACACAAACACACACATGCCAGATAGCATAAATGCTGAGTACTGTCATGGTACTGTACCCCACAGGGGGTAGATTAATCATTGATAATACTGTTTTGATTCAATAAAATGGAAGACTAACAATGTAAAATATGCGGGGTTATCATATACCTATGCCCATATTGCGATATCCTGATGCTGTTTACCGTAAAATATCCCCAAGTGGATATTTTATGATAAATGGTACAATCTACCATGAAACATAACTTTATGCCATTCATAAACTACATCATCACTAACTGTAGTTCACTTTCATTGACTTTGAGAAGTTTGATCAGTAATTGGCAATGCATTGTTTGTCATTTCCCAGTTCTATTGACACAGGGTTTCACCTTCAATTAATATTTTCTAGAATTTGTGAAGTTAAAAATAACAAAATTTTTACTGTTCCTGTTGGCTGATTGTCTGCACATGATATCTTAGGACAAAATCTAGACTGGGCAGTTATTAGTGCCAAGAATATCGATGCCACATTGTACGCATTGTAAAGGCATGAGTGTGAATAGTGCCTCTTTTACTGTTGTAATTTAAATCAATGTGCCCAGCAGAATAAATGAGATACTTCAAATTGAAACCACTAATCCTTACTTCTCTCACTTTTTTCTAAATATTGGCATAGGTAAAATGATAAATCGGTTATTACCCAATCCCCTGTTCCTTGTGTTTTATCAGCATTTGTGTCATTTGTGATGCATCAGATACAAGACGAAGTCGAGTGTCTGATGCATCATTCACAATTGACATTCATGCTGATACAACACAGGAACTGGTGGTATTGGGTAAAAACCTCAAAGTATATTATCTCACAAGAAAGAATTGAAAGGAGTTTTAGAATATTTTATCTTCATCTGATCAGGCAAGTGATGGCCACTCCTGTATTGAAGCTGCTCCTACAATGAAAATTACACAAATTGATATTTGCACAGTTAATCACCTTATAACATCTTCAATTAACACATCAGGTCAAGGTTACTTATACATAAGGCAGTGCACATGGTGTCAGGAAAGTCCAAAATTACATCAATGACACTTTGCTTGATCACATTTGGTTAGTTGGGGCAGGCCTAATTGATTGTATGTATGATATTTACAGTTGAGGCCATTATTCTTCGGTGGGGCAAGTTGTAATTACCCACAAATTTAGCTAGGGATATAGCAATATACCAAGGGAACTTCCTATATTAAAGCCAAACTCTGTTTTCCTATCTGGAGCGGCAAGATAAACAAACACAACCGGTAATGAATTTTACCCTCAGCAATGGTGATCTGATAACCGGTATGAACCATTTTCATGAAGGTTCGTTAAAAGGGGACTGGATTGGAAAATGAAAACTACACGGAATAAAACAATCTTAAGAGATCATATCATGCCTTGTCTTTTTTGATAAATATTAAACTAGGTTTGAAAAAACTGTATAAAGTAAAATTATTACAGAACATGGTATTTTGTACAAAAGTTTGAGATCACCCCATGTACATTGATCTTTCAAAAGCTGGTCTTAACTATGTGGTTCACAGGAGTCTTATTCAAAAGCACTCAGTGACTCATAAAAAGTCAACTTTATAGTCTGTCTTGAAAGCTCCATCAAAATCCGAGACAAGATGACAAAATCTGTTGATATTTTAACAAGGAAAATAATCGTACAAAGCTACATGAAGTTGAAACTTCGCCCAGAGAATAAATGCACCACAGATATTTTTATGGCACTTCAGCATGTCATCGTCCATCACACCATTGTCCAAAATATCCTGGAAGGCAAGAGTCAAAAACCTTGACATGAACTGCACAACTGGATGCTTAATTTTTTGGAGACAGACAGCAGCCAGTAAAATATTGACAAAATACCTGTTTTAGAATACTTGTACTGTGAAAAACCAGCCGGCAATCAGAACAATGTTCAACATACAACATAATGAACTGATCGAGTCATACATACAAAATCACTACCAAAGTTCGCTCCGACCAGCTAAATTACAGAAACATGTAGCGGACAGTGGAGTATATTATGGTTCATCCCAGTTATCAGATCACCATTGGTGGCTGTAAAATTTGTTACCGGTTGTGTTTGTTTAGATCTCATAGTGCCGCTCCAGATAGGAAAACAGAGTTGGGCTTAGGAAGTTCCCTTGGTATATTGCTATATCCCTAGCTAAAAAGGTAGGTATAATATTACCAACTTGCCCCACCGAAGAAGAATAACAGCTTCAACTGTAATAGCTTTTATGAAACTTAGCTTGTAATTTCCATATTGTCAAGTGCGTTGGGACACCTTTTGATGCACTGTGCAACAAAACCCAAGGCAAAGTACCGGTATGTAAGGGGCCGTCGATAATAAAAGCTGACGCACAAGAATCGTAATTCCTTCGTTTTACTAGAAACCCCCTCCCTCCCCCTCAAAATTTAAGTTCTTATGCGAAATCAATTTCGTATTATGATGCCGTTTCTGACAAACCGTACACGCACCTCTCCGATCCGTACGCCCATGAAAAAATACCGGAAGGGCACATTAATTAATAACCCTCCACTTTATACGTGTTTCACTTTTTAAGACAGAACATTTTAATGTATTTCACACGTAGGAAAATGTTTCACACACATGTTTCACGTTGAAAAAGCATAGAAGTTTTTATTTCACATTCATGTCTTTTAGTTGTCTTTTCTGTCTCCGTATTTTGTGGTCATTGTTCTCGATGAATGCGAAGGTAGTTTTGCGTTCTCGCTGCAAAGTCGCACTTCGAAAACAATAGAAAATCCTTATGCGATTTTGATGCACACAAAACGAAATGAGCTTTTACCCCTCCCCCCTAAACGAAAGAATTACGTTTGTCGTGCGTCAGCTTTTATTATCGACAGCCCCTAATGATTGGCAACTGTTGCAGCGGACACACGCATTCACAATACCATGCAGCCTGGCACCTCAAAATTAGTGAATACAATCTACCATGCTGAAGTAATGATGTACTCTTGTTACATTGTACCGCATGGAATTAATGTAAACAATATTTGGTAATTCATCAAGCAGTAATTTTTAAGAAAACAGCTTATCATTGACTGGATCTGGAGGTCTTAAGTTGTGTCTCTGTACAAATCATCCCCAATAGGTTAAATTCAGACTTATTTTTTACCAAGTGAACACTTTTGCTGCTCATTAGCATACTTCTGGTAAATGATATCTTTTTTAAACAAATTCAAATTTACAGTTGAGCACACATTCTACAAATCAAACAAAAGGATGATTTTTTGACCATTAAAAGGGAAAAATGATCTAAAATACAAATATGCAAAGTTCACCCCAATATGAACACAATCAACTTAAACGTTTATCTGTAGGAATATGCATACAAAGTTTCAAAGCAATCAGACGCGCAATTTCATAGAAAATTTTTCTTGACCAAAAATGGAAAAAATTTTACCAAAAATACAAATGTGAAAATTTCACCACAATTTGAAGATATCTGACAGAGATCAACCCAAGGATTATGCATATACATTTCCACAGCAATCCCACAAGCAGATTCAAGATGATATTTTTTACCAGGAATGGGAAAAATTGGCCAGAATACACAAGTATGAACATTTCACCACAATTTGGAGACAGTCGATTAAGGTTGCCCCTTGAGTATGCATAAGTTTCAGAGCAATCAGAAACTGTTTCAGAGAAGATGTTTGACAAAAATTGGAAAACTTGCTCAAAAATTACATATATGAAAATTTCACCACAATTTTAACACATCTGACAGAGGTCAACCCAAGGATATGCATACAAATATTTTAAGCAATCCAGAGAAAAAAATATTTTCATAAAAAACGGGGAAAAATTGCCCCTCAAATATAAATCTAAGAATCTCAACTAAGGTTGCCCATATACATATCAAGTTTCAAAGCAATCACACACAAGGTTTCAGAGATGTTTGACCAAAAATGAGGGAAATTGCCTCAAAATGCACAATTACAAATTTCACCACTATTTGAAGATATCTGACAGAGGTTAACCGTAGGATCATATATCTATGTTTCAAAACAATTGGATAAGAAGTTGCAGAGAAGATTTTTTGACCAAAAATGGGGAAAATTGCCCTAAAATACAAAAATTATATTAATTTCGTCACAACTTGAACAAATCTTAGTAAATTCACCTGCATACCATGTTTCTATCAAATCTTGTCATTTGTTACAATATTTTAGCAATTTGCAGGATTTCGCCTCTTTAACCTCATTTACATATTTTTCACTTAGTTGTGCATTAATATTTGAACAAGTTCACATCACACCCAAGGTGCGCCCGTATATCAAATACTAAGATGCTTGGGTTTTTAGTTTTGATGTGGAGGGACATAAGCACATACACACACATGCATAGAGACATACAGATGTACAGACGCCACTGACTTATCATATAAGCTGTCTCTGGTATAAATGTATACCAAATGTGAGCGAAAGATTTATGCATAGCAGCTGATGAATTTGAGCCAAGTATGTAATTTATGCAAGTAGAACAATAACCTGTTAGGTGTGCTTTCCAGACCTTCCAATCTTCATTCTACTTACTCCTTTCACTACACTTTCTTTTTCACTTTTGTCTTCTTTCTCATGGAAGAGCTACAATTAAAGAACCCAATGAACAGAAAAGGAATACAACTCAAATATAACTTAAGTGAAGATGTAGATTTCTCACGTCCCCAGTGTGCTGGGAGTGTGAGAACACAGTGTGAGATCAATTTGTTCTCACACTCTGTATTGTTGCGCGACCAAACACCTTGTATGTGAAACGTATGTTGATTGGTCAATTCTGCTCAGCGCCCAGTTCTCTGTACGAATTATTTGATGAATAGAACATCGCGTAATGTTCAACTGGCACTATAGCGGACAGACGACTGAACCGCAGAGTGAACAGGTTGTTCTAGATTTGAGTACGGTCAGCGCGGCGTCGGCAACAAATACACGGAGGATGACCGCTTTTATGTTGTAACGGGAGAATTCAGGCCATTACAAACCTATCGGCTGTTTACGCTTGTCGACATATTTTCTGGAGAAGAACTGACTTGACAGCGACACAGTTAGCGAAAGACTTCGATGAGCGAGCCATTGCTCACGAGGCTGTAGCAGACGACAGCTTTCACGCAATGTCATCAACAGATGGCCACAAGAGCTGTTTCGCAACATTTTCCTCAGATGACCTGGAGAATTTCGTGGCTTACCAACAAAACAAAATTGCCATATCGGTAATATACATGTTAACATGTTTGATATGCTCATCAATGAAAGTAACTTCATTTTTCTGTGCGGAATGATACAAATGAAACAAGAGCAATCGGGTGCTGGTTTTTGATAGCATAAACCTACCACAATAAAATGCAATTTTCTAAAGATATTGGAGGGACGTGAGAAAAATAATCCCACACCCCAACGGGTTGGGATGGAATGTCTCACACTCGTTGGGGAATTCTGTCTCACACTCGCCTTCGGCTCGTGTGAGACAGAATTCCCGAACTCGTGTGAGACATTCCATCCCAACCCGTTGGGGTGTGGGATTCTATTATTCCTTTCATAAAACATAGGGCCAAAGTCCCTGAAGCTACTATAGACCTGGATACAAAATTAAGTATTTCCTGACTGTATGAAATTATCTCACTTAGGTCATCCTAGGGACTTGTAAACCAAATATTAGCTGTCTGACCAGCGGTTTTGAAAGAACAAGCAACTCAACAGTTGACAGAGCTCTGCTCTGTTATGTAGAGAATAACCTTTTGTGACACATGTACTGATGAAGAAGGTGGATATCTTTGATTAACATTGTGAGTTCTGTTGAATAAGTTGAGACTGTACATACTCAGAGAAAGCACACTGAAGAGACAAATGTTTGAAACTTAAGAAGTTCAAGGTCATCAAAAGCATTATAAGGAATCATGAACTTTCATTGCACTGTTTACACAGATTGCATAATTGCTATAAATAGAACATGAGGAATCTTACAGCCCAGCTTTACCATAAAAACCCTATCACTTTGACCACTCTTTTAATTGACGGCTCTATTTTTTTCCTCAAACAGTAATTTTATTTTATCCTTACCAAGTCAACCATAAATGGAAATTAGAACTTTCTCTATCTCTATTGACTATTTTGAGCAATTTCTTTTAGATAACATACAGGGCACAATAAATGACGGTTAAGAAGATGTCAAAGTTGGGATTCAGGAAAGTTGCCTTTACACGTTTTAATCCTCCAAGATGGTAAGCATTTCACTATGAACTGTCAAAAAAAGTTGAACTTTCTGATAATTCTACACTAAAATTATTTTGGCTTTGATGATTTCCTAATTAATTCAATTATTTAAAATCATATTAATTATTTTTTTCTGGGTGAATTGATAGGGTTTACACAGTAGAAGAATTACATACCGGTACAATGTAAGTCAAATTTTGACCAAAACTGACAAAAAAATTCCTTAAAAATACACATTTGCATATTTCATCACAATTTGAACAAATCTAAGTTGGGTTACCCCTAGGGACCTGTATACCAAATAACAAAGCTGTCTGACCAGCGGTTATGAAGAAGAAGATTTTTTATTAAAAACACCTTTTTTGGCATTAATTTGCCTATTTTCAACAATATCAAAAAATTAAAAAAAAACAGTTTCTCAAAATCATATTTTTAATCTATCCAACAAATATCAAATCAGTAAGTACAGTGGTTCTCAAAATATTTGAGTGGACGGACGCCTCACAAACGGACATACATACATACATACATACATACGTACATACATACATACATACATACAGACTGACGACGGACGCCGGACAGATACCCATCCCAATAGCTTCTATAGACTATAGTCTATAGTAGCTAAAAATTGTCATGTACTACTTTTACCATGAGCATCATTCAGTGAATAGATGTGTCTCTTGCTCTTTGTGTTTGGATTAGCTCTTCTTGACTCGAACTCAACAGTGGCAGAACACAGACACTGTCGAACTAATATCTCATCAATATTTCTGACAGCAAATCACCCTGACATCATGAATATACTCACCTCCCTCTCTTCTACTATCTGTAATTTCTCTTCAATTATGTTAGAATCCATATCACTTTGCAGTTTTAAGTATTTCCTGTAAAACATAAGCGTCAGAAAATCATGGACAATATAAAAACTTGAAAGTTGCCTGCTCAAGGATTAAAAGATATGACCTGCATGACTAGATAATAATGTCTAGCATACTGTATACACCAGAAATCTTCCTTCTGATCTCAGTTTAAAACCAAAATCATGAATTGTCACCTGTCTATCAGGCATATAACTCACCTAGCCCATGAAGATGAGTACGTTGTTATTTATTTCTTACTAATCACACATATTTAAACACATCACCAGTATCCTTTTGAGAGTATAGCTGAAATTGCTTTTAAGATTCATGTAACAATCACAGAGTAAAGTTCATAAAATTTGTAATTGCAAAAACTATTATGACTCTTGATTACGTACATCACATGCTGCACCAACCTGTGTTAATTTACAAAAAGGTACTCAAACAATATTCTGTGCACATTCCCCCAGCTGGGATTGATGAACAAAAGTGCTCAGATGTATGTACTAGCTTGGTTTTTTCAATCACAAGATATATTCTGTTACCATTTTGATTCTCATTTGCTGGTACATATATCTCAAAAGCAGCTTTACAATGTTGGCAAAGAATACATTGCAGACAAATGGTTTCTCTCATTTTTTTAAAACCTAAGCTTTGGTTCTAGTACACTAATGAGGATATTTAAAGTGATATAAGTATTTTGTGTAAAAATGTAAGAGACAACACTGTTTCCAGTTATATTCACTCAATGTGATAAGTAATGTGTGTGTATTTGCTTTGAAATCGGGTCAGGGAAACTTGCATGTTCAAACTATGCTGGTGCAACACTGTTTCCAGTTATATTCACTCAATGTGATGAAGTAATGTGTGTGTATATGCTTTGAAATTGGGTCAGGGAAACTTGCATGTTCAAACTATGCTGGTATTCACTAGCTTTTTCCAATTAAGTATAGGTTGCTAGAAATGAGATGGCAATTCAGTATTAGTACATGATGAACTTATATTAAGTACAGAATGAATATTTCTAAAATCAAAGATACGTTTAAGGGGAAAATTTGGTATAATTTGAATATTTTATTAATAAACTTGAAAACATGCCTCTATGGGATTGTGATAAGTGTATGCAATATAATTGTATCATGGTCTTGCTCATCCAGTAAGTTTCAAAAATTCTTCCTTGCATCTTCATTTTATTTCTTCCATAATGTGACTGTAATAAAAAATTAATCTTACTGACTGAGATGATGACCATTTCATAACTTAAATTCACCTGTCTCAAGGATGACAAACTATCACAAAGCAGATTTATAACTCACCTGAGAGTAATCTTTGATGCTTCTAAAGAGGAGATTTGTTCTCTGGTTGCTTTCTCATCTCCACTGGTGAAACCTCTTTCCAATCCACTTTTCAGTTTCCTTATTTCATCATTGATCTCTTGTTCTGATTTGAATTGCAACTTTGCGTCAAACTCTTTCATCCTAAATTCTCCCTTTGAAATATCAAATAGATGTAAAGTATAATTAGTATATGATTTATGGCGCATTAAATACTTATATATAAAACCACTTACAGCTGACAATTTGAAATGATATATTTTGGTGATGTATTGTCTAAATCACTCTGCAGTCATTTAATTCAGTTTGCCCTAGAGCGTATTGCACCACATGACTACATCAATTACTCTGAAGACCTGTTCTACTTGATGAATATACACACTTTGGCGAAAAGTAGAATAAAACCATCTTAAATATTTCAAGAGACTTCATAATCCGACTTGCATGCATATACTGAAAACTACTGTACAGTGAACATAAAAATATAAATATATCTTACCTTAATTTTAAGTTGTTCATTGACAACATCCATTTCTTTACGTAGTTTTACTGTTTGTTGTTCTGCATCAGCTTTCATTGTCTGTATCTGAATATTGGCAGCTTCTAAATCATCAGCAGAGGCTTCCATGCTTGTCTTAAAGTGATTTGTGGTTAAGTAACAAACAAATTGCATAATATGCAAGTACTGGATTTTACACATACCAAATAAAATTGCAACTGACATTCAGTTGAACTCATGACTAATGTGGCTAAATTATCACCGTCTTGAAACGAAAGCATTTTGTCTGGTCTCATGCATTCAAATCACTTAAAGGTTAAATATTCAAAATTCAAGAAAAATGTTATCACAATGAATGAGCAAATTAAAAATTACATCTTGCGTTACACAGTCAATGCCTATATAGTATACAAACCCTTAAAATATGAAACAAAACTAACAGCTACTGGCATCTTTTTTTGAAATCTGACCATACTAAAAATATATACCATGAAAAAAATATGATCAAGACAGCCTTCACTAGTCTAGAATTATACAATGAATACAATCTGTAATTTTCATCCAGAGCTGTAAGAATTTGGGACAAAATACAATCAAAGTTGAAACAATTACAATAAAATGAAGGAGGCACTGCTCTTAACAACAAACTTTTTTCAAGGCAATATTTATCATCAAAGATGTCATTGATAACCCCTCATATTTTAAAAAACAGAAAATCTCAATATAGTATGGTAGCAATAGTGTGCTCAAAGGATGAAGGGATATACATAAATCAATTTATTATATAAATAAAAAAATGGCATTACTTTGTAATTTAACATCATTTGAAGCTATAGTTCATGTGAAAAAAGAACAATTTTGTCTTGCATTATCAATCCTCATTCTTACACGGCATGGATTTGAAAGACAGACATTCAAAAAGTGATTAAAATCGTGATAAGCAAAATTTAAACAACTCTTTTTCAAAGTGTAGGAACTTTATCGCCAAACAAACCTGCGAAATTTCACAAAATTTTACCTGGCAAGATTGGAGTTATATTCTTTTAAAATGCTGAAAACTGGAAAATAAAGAAGGCATTGAATAATTTGCATGTATTTTCACTTCTGGCTTGCCAAACTTATGAATACTTGCTAAAAGGTGAACCTGACTAATACTTTGATATTAGGTAAACTAGTGAATGAAAATATAATGAATCTTTGCAAAGTAGTGAGTTTCAGCAAACTTTGATGTGTCCACCCATGCCCCCTTACGTTATCAGACGGATAATTCCAATATTATTTGTGTCAGTGATAGAGTTAATCCCTAATCATGTCTTAATCAGAGATGAAGCTGCAACACAGATTATCCAAATTGTTGATAATATCACTAAATTAAAGTGCTTTAGAAATTACTCAGTCTCATATAAATACATGTTATAACTGATGTTAAATGTCAAGAGACAGCTTAATTTAATTAATCAGCTTAATTTGTTTTTAGTGTACCAGTGTCAATTAACAGCTTTCTTTACAAACAAAATAACAAAATTATATTTTCCCAAGTATGCTCAAAGTAAATTCTAATATATTCACATGTGCAACATGAGATTAATTGTTCTCAGATCTAATACCGTAACAATGGCTTCATCAAATATATAAACCATTTACATTTCTTCAATGTTCATACTGTGTAAAGTGCAAAAAAGGATACCCATGCTTCATATTTTTTCCAGTATTCTGAAAATGAACAGCAACATCAGTAATATCAATGGTACATTCACATGAAATAGAAAGGATGGCATCAGCTCTGTAATTCCTTCACTGATATCTACCATGGAACACACTGAGGTAATTTTGTTACTGATACTCAAACACTACAGATGACAAACATAGGTTGTCCTTTATATTTTTAAAGTTTGGGATATATTAGAATTTTTTAACTAGCTTGGGCAAGAGTAAGAGAATTAATTACTGCTGTTCTCCTCTTAGCTACACAACTATTTTATCTCTACAGGAGTTGATTGCTATAGACACAGTTTTTTTGACAGAATTTCACTACAGAAATGACCTTTTAGAGTTCATCCATATTAGATGATGAAGACTTATTTTCTCACTACTATTTTTTGATAATGCTCTTATACTTTTTACATAATCAGCACTGGACGCATAGCAAGGACACCATACAAAACAATAGTACCTCTTTGATGCTAAAAGGGCAAAGTAATATATCACAATTGTGATCAATTTCATTCAGAAGGCGCCTAAATTAAAAGTTGAAATATTCCATATTTTCCCTCAAGATGTGTATTGAAAACTGTACAGATTGCAACCTATTGAAAAACACTAAATTGACATTTTAGCTACAGATGAAAGGATTGGTAAATAGGAATAACAATCTGTGCTCATAAAGTAAGTGCCAGGAACTAAAATACAAGAGTTGTATTGAAAGTTTTCACATGGGACAGTGATTTTAAATCCGTACTGTACGATTATAGGATTCCTCTGGTACTGTTATATAGAGTACCATCCTTCCACCCATGTGTGGTCAAGGGACAGTGTACGGGTATATAGTAACAAACCATTGTATAATGCACATATATGACTCAAAAATTTTCACAATAACACTTAAAAATGAAAGAGTCTTGAAAATTCAGTTAAAATTTCAAGTTCATATATTGTTTTCATCAAAATGAACAACTAAACAAGGTATCATCAGTGATAGTAACTTTTGATGGCTAAACTGTTTGAGTTTTGAATATTGTGTTCAGCAGGTTTTAATGTGTTCCTTGTGAGGATCAGGAGCACTTCAGAAACTTGAACTTGATACACACTTTTGAATTTCATATTTGCACAACATTTTTACCAGTGAACAGAATACATAAGTTGCTATATATAAGAAAGTGTTGGTAATTAGTATGGTACCCTACTTCATTATGAAGACTTTCAGTGTTCTGGCCTATGTTATTGTTTTACTTGCAACAATTACTCCAAAATGATTGAGAATTACAAGCACATTTTAAGACTTAGCCATGATATTGTGCCTATGCTACAGAAATGGTTTAACATGTCCTTATTATGCATGGTACCAATAATATATAATTACCTGAACCCAAAGTCTTTATGAGATTGAAGGTGTTAGAATTGAATGGTTTGATATTGCAGTATTATTCACAGAATAATTAATAACTACCCTAACCCAAGGTTGTAATATTGTTCCATATTGACTCTCATGAAAATTGCTTCTGACAATATCTTTCATGACACAAAATTTGCTATTGTCTAATTCCATTACCTATGGTGACAGAATTTATATAATTTGATTTCAAATCATCAATGAATAAAATTTTTAGTGTTCACATAATCAACTACAGGAAATGAAAATAATCACAGATTTGAAGTGATCTTGAGAATTTGAAGTGCCTCAATGCCGGAACAATGATCATTGTAACGATGACATAGAAATTAAAATGTGAATTAAATGTCATAATTAATGATCTCTTTCATTTGAAAGGAAGTTAAAACGATATTTCATTATTATCAACAGTCCATTCACTGACTACAATACAGTCACCTGCAGTCTATACTCATAATGACAGATGTTCAATTTGCCCTGGCAATCAGTTAATGATAAGTTTACTCACTGACAGTCCAATTCAAGATAGTCACTAAATAGTCTTGTCATTTAGTCAACAGTCCACTCAATGACAGTTTTACAGATAGTCACTAAATAGTCTTGTCATTTAGTCAAGTCCACTCAATGACATTTTTACTGATAGTCACTAAACAGTCTTGTCATTTAATCAACAGTCCACTCAATGACAGTTTTACAGATAGTCACTAAATCATCTTGTCATTTAGTCAACAGTCCACTCAATGACTTTTACAGATAGTCACTAAATAGTCTTGTCATTTAGTCAACATTTCCACTCAATGACAGTTTTACAGATAGTCACTAAATAGTCTTGTCATTTAGTCAACAGTCCACTCAATGACAGTTTTACAGATAGTCACTAAATAGTCTTGTCATTTAGTCAACAGTCCACTCAATGACAGTTTTACAGTCTACATGAAGTCAACTGTCAACTCAAGTCTACATTGTTACAGTCGTCACTACATGACTCAATGACAGTCTATGGAGATAGAGCAGTCCACTCATCAACAGTTACATTCTACACAATGATAGTCAGTCGCTGATAGTCTTTCAATAGCACAGAAAATTTTGAGCAATACACTCATTTATTAATTATGATAGATAACTATAATAATATGTTAAACAATTTCAAAACAAAAGCTAGAACAGTATCAGCATGTATAGCAACCACTTGCTATCTCTATGTCCTATTTCAAAGGAAATTAATGCACATCGGGTACCCGTCCTTGGTACTCACTTTCATTTGTTATTTCCATGGATCACTAACATGGAAGATTATCGTCAGCAGCAGCTGATTACTTTATGATAAGCACACACTGAGACACCTCCAGTTTGTTTATAAAAATGTTTAATATACTATAATCATAAATAATAAGTAAATATATTGCTCACTATCCCATACACTACATCAAGTCTACTCATTGACAGCCAGTCAGCTGGTATTTCATTCACTGACAGTCAATATAACCTACTCATCAACCTGCCAATAGTCTATCCACTGACAGTCTATCAGTACTAACTGGTAATGAGAAAACAGTCCACTCAAACTTAAGACAGTATAGAGTAATTACTCATTGACGATCAGTACACAATGAATTCCCCAACAGCAAGTCTACTAAGTCTGCTCCCTGACAGCAAGTCAATAGTCAATGCTCATTGACGGTCACTCAACAGCCACTCAATGACTGTATAGTCAGTAGTCTATAATCACTGACAACTGGCCTCCATTCCATATACACCAAGCACTCATTGCAATTATACTGAACTATATAAAAAAATAAACAAGTGCACATCCAGGAATTTCCGATAGAATAATCATCAGTAAGATAATTCCAAAGTACCTTTCCTCTAGGTTTAAACAATATTTTGATCTGTGTCGAAGGATTCAGCAGAATTAACGATCAATAATCAAAGATTCTGGAATCATGAGAAACGCAACTCATATATTCAATCTCAGCATGCAAAATAGATCTTATTGTTCCCAACTTGACTTAAAAATGTTTGTCATAACAGTACTAATTAGTTACAACTATTTAATAACTTTTTTAATGGCTTGGCAACTGTGGATTATATGACAGAACCCCATGGCGAATGAGTGCAAGCGCGCTGTACGAGCGGTATTTGCACGAGTGTTTGCAGGGGATCCGGCGGTTGTGCTTTCACGAGCGCAGCGAGTGAAAGGACAGCCGGATTCAACGCAAACACTCGTGCAAATACCGCTGGTACGGCAAGCTTGCTCGCTCGCCATGGGGTTCTGTTATTATTACATATGTTTCCCCCTGTTTATTTATCGAGAAAACAAAGGAACTAAAAACACAAGCGAACACATTTTAAATAGTTTGACAAGGATCATGCGCTGTTCTATTCATTTGCATGCAGGTATGGAATAATGTTTTTGGTATTTGCACTGCAGCGAAAATACCGGTAGTACGCGCGCGCTTCGATGCAAGTAAACTGTGGTACATATGTAATAACACTTTTTATCGTCTTGTGAAAAATCATATGGCAGAAAAATAGATGGTACAAATAATTGATAATGTAAGAGTTTAAGAATGAAAGATGATTAAAACTGTGAAGTATACGTATGATTGAAAAAAAAATTGTGAAATAGAAAATGACCAAGAACACTGTGTACCTTTGCATGAAGCGAATTTCAGTGTTCCATTATATTCTGATTTCACAAAATTAATGCATATCTTACTTGCAATCCCTAAAATTTGAAGGAATGTATGGAGGCTTCATCTATTGTGTAAATTAATGAACACTACTTTAAAAGCAGGTACACACACACATTAAATTGTAACTGAGATGCCATGCATAAGCAACACAACTTACAATGACATGTTTGACACATTTCACAGATTTCATGGTTAGTGAATGTGAATAACAATTCAGTTTTACTGATGTTGATGATACTCTCTGATGTGACACTCCTCAGAGTGATGGGATTCTCTTACCTTCATATGCTTCTCTCCTCCCTGAAATAAAGCATTGAATTATCAATGATACAAATGTAAGTTTGATATTAATTGACTGTCAGACAAATATCATGTTCAATGAAATGATTTATCATGGCATAGTTTTGTACAGTCACTAATCATGTCATGTTTACAAGAATATTTGTTGTAAATTTTGTAGTAGGGTTGCTGTTCTCAACAAATTTCAGACTAATTTCTTCAAGAAATGTCATTTCTAATATAGTTGTAAAATCCTGTGTTTCTGCAGACTTCAATGTGCCTGTTGAATGGACAGAAATTTGAGTTTTGAATAATACTTGTATTTGATTGATTATTCATCCATTAAGAATATTACAGACATGTTCAAATTTATAGAATTATGTGTACATCAAGTACTATACATGTATGTCATGTTCATATACAGTGAGAGTGTGATACAATCAAAACTTTCTGAATATCAGTTTGGTACAATAATTAGAGATACCTTATCAAATCAATATGGTAGTTCTAATAATTGTCCTAAATGTGAGAAACGAACTGACATCTTCCACCTTGGCATGCCAAGCTAAATTATTCTTCCAAACTTGATCACTTAAAAATATTTTTCATATTAGTACTCATTAATAACAACTTTTCAATAACTTTTTAAAGGCTTGGCAACAGTTGATTATGAATTTTCTCTGCATCAATTTGTTTTCATGCCAGTTACTTTTTATCATCTTGTGAAAATTCTTATAGCAGAAAAATAGATGATAAGAATATTTGATAACGGAAGAATGAGTTTAAGAATGAAAGATAATTGAACGTATGATTGGGAAAAAAATTGTCAAATAGTGAACAAGATCAATGTGTACCTTTGCACGAAGAATTTTAGTGTTCCAGTATATCCTGATTTGACAAAATTTTTGCACATTTACTTGCAATCCCTAATGTATCGTGTAAATTAATGAGCACTTACTTTAAATGCAGGTACACACTGTCACACATATCAAATTGTACCTTAGATGCCATGCAAAACCAACACAAACTACAAGGACATACAACACATTTCACAGATTTCATGGTTAGTGAATGTGAATAACAATTCAGATTTACAGATGTTGATGATACTCTCTGATGTGACACTCCTCAGAGTGATGGGATTCTCTTACCTTTATCTGCTTCTCTCCACCCTGAAATAAAGCATTGAATTATCAATGATACAAATTTAAGTTTGATATTAATTGACTGTCAGACAAATATCATGTTCAATGAAATGATTTATCATGGCATTATAGTTTTGTACAGTCACTAATCATGTCATGTTTACACGAATATTTGTTGTAAATTTTGTAGTAGGATTGCTGTTCTCAACAAATTTCAGACTAATTTCTTCAAGAAATATCATTTCTAATATAGTTGTAAAATCCTGCGTTTCTGCAGACTTCAATGTGCCTGTTGAGTGGACAGAAATTTCAGTTTGGAATAATACTTGTATTTGATTGATTATTTGTCCATTAAGGATAAACAAGTTAAAATTTACAGAAATATGTGTACATTTATTAATTACATGTATTTCATGTTCACATACCGGTATACTGAAGGTGTGATACAATCACAAATTTCTGAATATCAGTTGGGTCATAGACCCTCTAGAAAAACGGGACAGGCAACTGCTGAGGATTCTTTGTGCGATCTGTCTTGGAATATATTAAAGTTTATTTACCAAGCGGTCCCCGACAACAATAGTTAATGAATCTCATTAACGATCAAACTGACGTTCTGAATATGTACACTTTGCTCTTGCATGGCACGTTCCGAGTAATGACACAGAGAATTTGAGGGTTGTTTTGATACCAGTCAGGGTGAATGTTCTGGTAACGATAAAAATCACATTTTGGATTCTAGCCGAAGCCAACGGGAAAAAAACAGACGATAAAAACAATGTATATTTAGCCAGACGCTGCAGAAAACTCTTGCTAGGTATCGACAATATAAGTTTACATTCCCTACCATAAAAATCTCCGATTACAACAAACATTTACAAGTTAGACAGCTTTACACTTCCCCAGTCCTGGGAAACAAAAATCTGACCTTTATTTCATCTGTCACGCAACATTTGACGAAAATCAGGGTACATACTCCATCGGAGCTCAAATACACGACCTCTAACATTTTGGTACTGTTTTAGCCTAAAGAAACACCAAAGTTTGGATAAGCTACACATGTGTACATCCGCAAAGTACTAGAAAATATATTTGTAACACTGACTTTCGCTGTCAGGAGAAACTTTGCGATAAATCGGGATTCTCCAACGGTTGGTCAAGTCAGAAGGGGTAAGGTAGACATGCATTTACACAAAGCTGAACGCTGTCCTCGTAAATTTAGCCGATCACAGTTTTCAAACAACAACATTTCAGTAGTTAACATACATACTTTACCGAATCATGGAGCACTCCACGCACAGAAAATATTCCGAGGGTTAAAAAACTGCAAAAACGAGGGAAAATTCGGAGATACAC
>LD366624.1:3470-23293 GCA_001465055.1 Ptychodera flava | reverse complement strand
GCACGGACATGACCAAACCTATAAGTCCCCCCGGACGGTGTCCGTGGGGACTAAAAATCAAGTTTCCAACAGCCTTCAAATGTACAGTATTATGTTAAAATACACCATATGGAATATGTTGTGTTTCATTAATTTTAACCATCTTGACCTGATTGTGAAATATGGACTTGGCAGGAAAAGGATTAATTACAGATCTAATTAATGAACAGGACTCTATCCTCTCCAAGGACTGGTAATCAAATAACCCATTAACACGTGAGGACTGTGTCATCAACGATGACTTTTCTTTTTCATGTGCATCATATCGACTTAAATTTAGTTACTTTCACTGACAAATTCCAAATTACAAGCAGGGACTATATCATTGTCAGTGACTGCTCCATATACTGCCAGATGCTTGTCCTTTAAATGTATGAATGTCTTGTTTTGGCACAGAAAACTACTGAGCCAGTTGCAGTCATACAAGAGGGTTGCTGGAGAGAATTCAAAAACTCCCTCAAAAGGCCAACCTTCAAGTGAAGCACATGTTGTTTATGAACTATTTTATAAACCGGAACAGGCAAAATTCAATCAGCTGTCAAAGGTAAGTTGCTTTAGAGATGACCTTCTCATCACAAAACATGAAGATGGAAATGTTATATTGACATCTCTGTTGAAATCATAGTTGGAGAAGCATTGGTGCATATCGAAAGCTTCATTCTTTCTATATATGATTAATAACACAGTTCATCAGCATTTTATTTCACCACAGGCATGACGTTACTATATCCGTGTTTATGTAGGCAGGTGTCATAGTTAAAGGGACAAAGTCAGCCATTTTCTACCTTCTGTAGCTCATATTTGGTATGTATATAAATACCAAAAAGAGCTTATATGGTGAGTCAGTGGCGTCTGTATGTCTGTATGTATGTATGTGCAGATGTATGTCCGTCACACACAAAAGCTCCTAAACCCCCGCACCTACCACCACAGTATTTGATGTACAGGTAGACCCAGGGGTTGAGATGTGACGTTGAAATGAACATGTCAGTGTCAAAAATATGCAAATGAGGTAAGAAAAGGGGAAATTCCTGCAAAGGTGCGGGAGTGGTTGTATTAACCCTTTTTCAGTCCAGAGCGCCCTCAAACGCCCTATAGGGGTGCGGCCAAAGCGCCCGAAAATTCCAGACTTCCGGGTTGATTTGAAAATGCGGGAAACGTAACAGTTTTCCATGATGAACGTGTCATCATTTTCTGGTGACGTACTAAGCAAATGTTAGACTACATTTTCCCGCTCATAAATACACAGGTTGCCATTAGAACTTTTTGCACAAAATCGATCGATGTTTTCTCTGACGCGTCGCTAAGTTTGAATTTTAAATTTTTGTTTACGTCCTGCTGCAGCGATAACCCTCACTGAAATATCGCGGATGTCAGTCCCTCGAATGCCGAAATCATGAGAATTTTCCCTGACAATGACGAAAAGGGGGAATTTGAAGGCTTTCCAGACGTAGAAACAGTGAGTGACATCGACGTTGGCGAGATAGCTACAGCAAATACTCAAGTTTGAGGACTTCAAACTGTAACCAGAAGCGCCCGATAACTTGCGTGAGATCCATGGTCGCCTCATGGTATAAAATTTCGATCTCCCGAATTTTCTGCTCACTGAATCTGGCCCTAATCATCATTTAAGCGTCGGAGTTCAGCCTTTTGATTATTTTTCCTGTTGATTCCAAGATGTAGAGACAGTGAGTGACATCAACGTAGGTGAGATTGATACTGCGCTACGGCAAATACTACATGCTGAACTACAACTCGAAGCGCCCAATAACTTGTGTGAGATCACGTAGGGTCGCCCATTGTAGGAATTTCGATCTTCCGAATTTTCTGGTCGCTGAATCTGGTTCTTATCATAGTTGAGGTGTCGGAGCTCAGCTGTTAAGATTATTTTTTTCGATTAAATCAGCTGCCTTTCCGTCAACAAGTTGTTGGTGAAATCAACCGCTACGCAACTCAGTGACAATATAGCCCGGCGCCGACGTGACTCGTACTGGTATGAGACGAAGGGTGATGTAATGTGGGCGTTCATAGCAGTGAATATTTTGATCAAAATTCACAGCATGCCAGATGTAAACGACTACTGGTCAACCGACGACAGATTACAAGTACCAGGGATCGCAAAAGTAATGCCAAAGAACTGATATAAGAAGTATTTAATGTCAATGATAATGAACTCGATGTGCCCGCCGGTGACTCCAACCGTGCATAATCGTATGTTCAAAGTTCGACCTCATCTTGACCTTGGGCGTTCAATTTTCTTTTCTGGCAAACTATATGTCATTTTGCCAGCTGTCGATTGATTAGGCTATGGTAAAATTCAAAGACCATATGATCCAGTAAACGCAAGGCAAGCCAGTCAATCTGTTTCAAAGTTTAGATGCTAACTTGTCTCCTTTATAGTGGATACTGTCTGAGCTTCGATCCCTATAATTTATTAGAGAGAAAGGCGGACGTACAGGTGCCAAAAAGACAACAACATACCCTCATTTTTTTGAAATAAAGACACCTTTATAAATAAATACTTTTATTTTGTTGTAAATTTGAAAATTTTGTGTTCAATATTACTTTTATTTTATTATAAGTTTAAAAATGATGCAAATGTTCCTCAAAGTGCCATGAAATTTAGCACAGGTTGGTTGATGATATGTAATAATATAAATTCTCGGCTCTATTATGCTACAAAAATTGCAAAATTTGAAAAACATTGATCTTCAAAATAACATCATGTAAACAATGAAGAAATACACTCAAATGATGTGTTTTATTTATTTTTATTTTATCTGGTACTTCTTACCTGAAAAGAAAAGTGTAAAACTGCGCAATAAATCAGCTGCGAGCTTCATTTGATGAGGAAAAGTGTAAAGAAAATTTCTCGTTTTCCCCATGAGCTATATTAATATATTATTGGAAAGGAAGTTTCATAAGCGTTAAAATAATTAAAGGTTGCTGTAGACAGCCACTTTTTTACAAATTTGGAATAAACAGTACACTGTAAATTATTGCAGAATATTTTAATTGTGGAGTGGGGAGTTCTGGTCTCCACTGTGCATTGTTATGCAAATAACCTAGGCTGCAAAGGGTTAACTGAAACAGCCCACACATCCGAGTTGGAGATTCTTCCAACAGATAAGCTTTAGTAAGGGAGGAGGTCATATTCAAACAGGCGGTACCTCGCGCGGAGTCAGCGGTGTCCCTCTTACCCTGTCAGGACGTGAGGTAAAACAGTTAGTGCCTTTTAATGAGGTCGCATGCATATTGTCCCGCGAAAAACCGCGTTTATGCGTTTATGCGTTAAAGCTTGTGACGTAGTCTTCTGATCTTGCCGACAGTAACGCTGATGTGTGACAAGTCCAGCGAAGGAGCAAGGACTCGCACACGGTCATCTGACAGTGTTCAACTTGTCATATCAGTAATGGCTTTTACCGGGGTCTGAAGAGGTCGACCGCAATTTAGATTGAGTGATAGTGTCTATTGTTGAACGAATCAGATTGCATGCCCTCCTGGGATCCTAAAACGGTCATCTGGCAGGTCGTAAAACGCGTTCTTAAATTAGAAATCACGCTCAGGACTTTTCAATGCGTACTGTCTGTCGAAGTGACCTAGAAAAATTGCAACTCACATACACACACACAAAAATGTGCAAAAAAAATTTCTGCCACAATGTAGCATTGCGTGTACAGATATGGTGAACCCAGGGCATGCGGAAGTCTTATGTAAATATTTTCGGTTCCACCAATAATGTGTACGCCGATTGGAAAGATGCACGCAGTTTTAAAACTACAATTTTCCAACTGTAACAGCAGACAGTTGATCATATTTCCAAAATAAAAATGACATCACTGATCACAAAGAAACGTGATGTTGAAAAGAAAGAGACCACGAAATAAACTGACGTAAAAAATGTTGGTAATGTAAGTATGTTTTCTTTCTTATAGCTAAAGGTCTATTTGATGAACAATATTTAAGTTCTGAAGCAATAATAAAAACTACAGCTTACGTTAAATATTTTCCCAGTGCGAAACTTTACGTCATAGTTCTAGTAATGCATAAGCTTACCGACTTTATTACGTTACAAATAACGTAAACAAACATTGGTTATTTATTTGAACACCTGAGATCAGAGCTATCTTTTTCCCTTTAAAAAATTTGAACACAGAAGCCTGTTATGTTTCTACACATCCCGATGTTATTCAAATATTCACGGTGCTGTATCTAGATGCCACTCGAATTGCATGTAATCAGTTTTCTGTGATCCCGTCAAATCAAGCGTAGGTGCTCTTTGTGTTGCTTCGCGATGCCGGTGTGTTGCACTTGCAACAAAAAGAGAGAGAGAAAATCCCGATATCCGGATCAGCCAGCGATCTACAACAAATGTTAAAATAGCAGTTTCGCAGCTTAAATTTCATTGAAACTTAGCGAAATATCTTATTTAGCACGAGACCAGATGCGAACAGACGGTTTTTGACTACGTTTGACGGTGACATCGGGTTTGGGATACCGGTATATTTCCGCTGCAATTCTGAGGTCAAGACAGGACAACCCTAGTCGTAAGATCCGAAAATATCGTGACAAATATTGGTTATTTTGACTATCTACTGATGTTTTTGACGGTAGTGTAATTATTAAATGTTGTAGTGTTGTACTGTTATGGTAGTTTAGCGACGTTATTTTTTTAACTATCAGATACATGGCTGAACCACAGAGAGGGACTGTGGCTGAACTATTAAACCGTGGATATATTTCCACATAGATTTTGCCGGCGAGCTTTGCGAAAACCCGCCCACTTTGTGCAGTTTGCTTTTTAATTAGACAAGTTCTTGTCTCGTTTAGGCCGCGAAATATCCGTTTCAACAACTGGTGCTGCTCGCTCGTTGGGGCAGTCTGGGCCTGGGTTTCAACTCTGTCTTTTTTTCTAGTTCAACACACGGACCTCGCGTGGCACTGGGTCAGGGAACATGTGAAATCGACTTTTCTCTGTTGAACGTGAGACTGACTGCGGATAGGGCGTTGAACTCGTCAACCCTGCAACACTAATTTGTATGACTAATGTCTACAATACTACACATGACAGGAATTGATAAACGAAGTGATGTGAAAGTGGTTTTCTTCCATTGACACTTGCCAAACATTTAACATAACAAAAGATACATATCTTAGCATCCAATCACAATGAAGCATATTACAATTACACAAGTTTTAAGGGAAAGTTGCATGTGTTAATTTATTCACGTGTCGCCAGATACCAAACATTTGGCGTAATTTGCTAAGGGAACTATTGTTTAAAATAACTCGTTTCGTATATAGTCATTTCTCATGCCTTATCTTTGCAACGTTTGTATTTGGCTGTTGTCATTTACATGTATTGGTGTCACGCACATGTTGAAAGCATTGACGTAATATTTATTGGGCACTACTGATCATAGTTTGCAAATCTCGTCTTTCTTACTAGTATTTCTTACGTTCCAGGATCGTATCTAATTTTCAAAACCCTGGCGAGTAGGGGGAGGAGGGGGATGAAATTATGCAGCGCTAACACGGAGTCGAAACCAAGTGACTTTTCCAGGAATTTGCGTCTCCAACGAAACAAAGTGGGTAGTTGCTAAGCAACATGTGGCCATGACCCAATATTCTGAATGCCGATGATTACGCGAATGTTGCCATTTTTGCTGCACTTTCGTACTGCTATTGCTGGGCGTCACCACGGTCCCTCCATGTGGTGTCACTTTGTAAATCGCATTAGCATATTTGGTCATTACCTCCGCAGAAATGGACCTAACTGCTTTGAAAAGCTACCATTTTTTGTGTACACTCACTCAAAATCACGAATTCTGGGCATCCAAAGAGTGCATTGTCTGAACTGTTCATGCCAGGGCAGATTGTTGTTCAGTGAGACGCGTCGGCTTACTGGAAACGGCAGCATATTGCTGTGGTTGTGCGGGACCCTTCGTTGATACTTCAAATTTCATCACCATTTGTCGTAATATATCAACTAAAAGCAAGTCCCGTTCCGTTGTTATCAGAATATTTAGCTTGCCTTAAGCTTATGTCTGATTGAGAGGAAGCGTGCAAACAATAACTTCCTTTGGTCGTAAGATAGTCTAGAAGGCCGTGTTCGGGTCACTATTGCAGACAGAATAAATATGTATCGGAGTGTCTTTGCGAGGGAATCTAAAAAAACGCACATAGGATTCAGAAACGACCAAGAGCAGACAGAGAAAGACATAAATCACTACATAGACGGTGAAGCATTATTCAACATGATGAAATCAAATGCAAGTTCAGGGAGATCGGACACAGAAAAGCTCTTCACAGTGAACATGTATAAATTGCTTGAAACCTCCGGAAACTTGAGCAAAATTCAAATAAAATGCTGAGCGGTACATATCAGAAAGCCATTTTATTGCAAAGTAAAAACGCAGCAAGACTACAGATCGTAGCTGTATGGCATAAATTCCGCAAATGTAGGAATCGGGAGCATGTCAGCGTTCGAATTTTGCCCTAATAATGACATTACCCTGAAAACTGACGTTAAATACTTGTCATAGGCCAAGGACACGTATTAAACATGTTTGTCTACTGTTGATATCAGTCAGCTGGCAGCATTACAGCATGAGCGATCATGATTTTGATTTGCTTGTCACTGCGGCATTTTGCAGAGCTTGTCAAATTTTATGCATAGAATCAGTAAATTATTTGAATGACTCTCGACCAGATCCGTCAATAAATTTCAAGGCAGTGACGCTAGCTGGTATGTTAAATTTCTCAATCATACTTGGAAAACTACAATGCAAACAACGTAAAAAACCACTAATTTTCAATTAGAAAATGAAAATATTTCGAGTTTATTTAGTAAAACACTCACATTTTTCTGTTTGCTCAATGTTTAAAACCTGGAGCATACCTACCTTGTTCTGTAAAATCTTGAATACAGAGCTTCAATCCATTGTTTTGCTTCAGTTAATATTTTATTGAAGATTTAATTTAACATTTTATCGAGCATTTCCGTGAAATGTGGTAGGTAATATATGATCAGTTACAATAGTAATTTGTAAGCGAAAATGCAGAGATTGCAGTAAAATTGCTACAAGTTTTCAACCCTTTGACCTTTGATCTTTTGTTTTGAAATTTGAGACCCTTCAACAAGTGTTGAACGTCTGCAGCTAAAAATAACCAGCACGTCCTCAAACTATCGCGCAAAGTAGGAAAAAAAATCAGGCTGATTTTCGTAAACTGCAGCATAGCCGTCACCCCTCCCAGCCTTTTAATTCCAGCGGACTTACTGCGGACATTTCAATGCCGCGGAGATACCTCGATCATTAGAGCAAATTTGACTAAAATAAAGGTGTGAATGGCCCAACTCCAGCCTGCGGTAATGAGTTCGTCATGAAAATTCATGGCACCTGAGGTGCGGTAATCACCGAGGTAAACGGATAAGTGGGACACCGCGGACTCTGCGCGAGGTACCACCTGTTTGAAAATGACCTTCTCCCTATAGATACATGATTGAAATAAACTGACACAGGAAAAACTGTTTACAGTCCAACATAATGTATCCACCCAATATTGTCATGTGCTTCAAAACCCTCATAATTTGATCTCTGGATTGTAGTTGCACAGGTTAGAGAGGTTGCCATTTCGTGTTTACACTTTGCCACATCATCATCATCATCAAGTGGGTATGATGTCACATCATATGCCTGCTACCTAAGTGCATGTTGAACATGCTTTACAGTCTTTCGTGAACACTTTAATAGTGAGGAGTAGAGTGGAACTGACATATTGGTATTTTTCAAGCCCGTAAATTTCAATGTTGGCAACATGTTAGGCAAAGAATTGCAACTGTTTTGATTGAGTACTCTGCAAGTAGCAATATAGTTTGGTTACAATCCAAAAATAATGACATTCAACATGCCTATTTCAATATACGGGCATATCATAAAATATCAGGGGTGATAGTTTTGATAAACTTCTCCAAGATGGCATGGTATTTAGATGTTTTTATGATACCTGTGGTTTTGTTAAAGCTTGGCAAGGGGAAGAGATTTGATGATGAGATACAAATTGCGTTTTTAAAAATTAGTGTGTTGCTATGTTCCCAAATTTATCCTGTAGTCCTAAGGCAAGATGTCTGTAAACCATTTTATTATGTAGTATACTAACGTCTTATCAGCAGGCTACATTTTATATGGTGTACACACACGGATAAAGATTACACCAGAGAAGGGACTCTGTTTGGGCTACACTTAGTATCAACCATAAGTTTTCAGACATCTCTGGCCACCTGTTTTCATACACCACTATGTTAGCCTATTTCTGAGAAGGAATTAGTCCTTTCCAGAAATGTTACCTGGGTTCCTAAATCATCAACATGATTTACCAATGTTACCTAACCTTAGCAAAGGCCTGGACAAATACAGAGTACTCTCAGCACTTAATAGACAAGATGAGTAGATGCAACCCTCAGGGTCTGATTTTTGAAGTCAATTTCCAACTCCTCAAAGGGAGCCATACTATACAAGGTTATTGAGCCTCATAAGCTTCCTCAAGGTAATCTCTCCAAAATATTTGTGGTATTTCCACTTGTTGCTCAACTGCAAGCACACTGCCAGTAAATGGCGGTATTTTTTCAGAATTGATAATTTCCTATCTGTTTTAGATGGCAGATTTTGAACAACGTCTCTTGAAAATTGAAAGTGTACTGGGAGATAATGCTGAAAAGATGGTAAGTTTTGGAACAAGTGTTTTGACCTTGTCGGTCAATAAGTAAATAGGTATTGTGTTAAAAAATAGTGTAGAAATTATAGCTCTTGTAAAATTAGTGATTAGCACATTTGCACATGTAAATGCACATGTAAATGTTTAGGTCAATTTTTAGCTCACATTTGGCATATGTGCATGTACCAAAGAGAGCTTATATGTTAAGTTGGTGGTGTCTGTATGTATGTTTGTCTGTTACCACTAAAATTGGAAACTGCAGCACCCATCATCATAGTATTTGGTGTATAAGTGATGTGAATTTGTACTTACAAACATGTTATGTCAAAAATATGCAAATGAGGAAATGACAAAATCTTACAAATTGTTAAAATTCTGTAGCCACAGGCCAGATTTCGTCAAAACTTAGTGTGCAGGTTCTTAGGTTACTCAAGTTATATTTGTCCAAGTTGTGGTGAAATTTTCATATGTGTATTTTCGCACCAATTTTTAAACCTTTTGGCCGGGGGTCCAACAGACTAATGTTATCACTTTGTGCTGTATGCCATATGCCATATGCCATATGTGGTATTTTTCTATCTTAACACACCGAGCTCTATTTGCTGCTGTCTAGCTTGTTTAATTTTCACATATTTGGAGAAATTTCGGTATCCCGTATAAATAGGGTCAGTTTTCAATTCTCAAATCGTTCATTTTACTGTTGTCACTCATAGTGATATTTGGGATTGAAAGGAGCTGATTCAGATGCTTGGCTTGTGAAATTATTGAAATTACAGGGACATATGCTCTAAATTGACTGTGCTTTGCGCAATATTTATTAGGACGGACCTCAGTTGAAATTTTTGTGCTTCTTAATTCAGTTGTTCCATATGAACATGCTTTCAACTATCGGAA
Organism: Ptychodera flava; assembly: GCA_001465055.1. Taxonomy (NCBI): domain Eukaryota; kingdom Metazoa; phylum Hemichordata; class Enteropneusta; family Ptychoderidae; genus Ptychodera; species Ptychodera flava. Next base: position 13,645 of record LD366624.1, on the reverse strand, counting down.
CTGAAAAAAGGAAGATATGAGAGAGTATTCATCCTGTAGAATTACATTGCATAAATGACTATCTTTGTACAAGGGAGTAAAATGTCCTTTTGACCTCCTTGCATGATGTAACCATAGAGCAAAAACAGATGGCAATTAGGTTGATCAATGTGAAACAAGGTGAGAAAGCATTGAAATTGTAACTGAGGTTCAGCATTTTTAGTCATTGACCATATTTGTGGATGATTGATAAAAAAGTGTATTTGAGCTCATACCAAGCATTTCAGTTCAAATGAGTCAAATATTATAATTGATATTACCATGCCCTGACCTTCGCATTTTGATTGGTCGAGCTGAACCACGTGATTGACCACAAATACACAGTTACAGTAATGGTTTGTTTACATGCCCGTGAATATGAATTAACAACTCAAAGTATCGTAACTTTACAGATCAAACGTAAATCATTATCAATCACAAAATAAAATGGAGCACTTGTAGGTCAAGTTGAGACACTTTTTTCTGAAAACATCTCTGGATTTGCCAATTTTTTACAGCGCGCGTGACAGTGCTCAGTTTCTTGGGCCCAGTTGTCGTTCGCTCCTGAAATTTTCGGAAATTTTGATGGTTTTCTTGGTTTCGCTGATAATATAATGGAAATAACAGACTCCGCTCTGACTATTAACGTTTATTTATGGGTGCGGGCTCGAGGAAAGCCAAATTAACGGGCTCGGCAAGCCTCGCCCGTTAATTTTTGGCTTTCCTCTCGCCCTTGCCCACAAATAAACGTTAATGGTCAGCGCATCGCCCGTTATTTCTATATTATTGCCTTATTACATGGGTTTATGTGCCCGAGAGCAGGTGACAATTTGCCCGACGCCAGGAGGGCAAATTGTCTCCTGCTGCGAGGGCACATAAACCCATGTATTCAGGCAATAATATTTTTATTACATGCCTCTTCATGGTTAATGCTATATGACATTTAGTTACATGCAGTGCATTTTCAAACAATTTTACCATTATCGACCAGCATCAAATAGATTTTAACGAAAATCAAAATAGCAGTGTGCGCATGGATATTTTACATCTAGCGTTAAGCGTCTACTTTGACGTCGAAAACGTCGAAGGGCTTCACTGGACCGGGTAACCATGGAAACCGGTCAGTACATCGTTCACCGGCCCGCTAACTTCCCGGATGTTCCTATTCAAATCAATGCACTAATTTGCACACACATCGAGGCATGTAATAAATCTCTTTGCTGTGCCAAATATATGCTCTTGAATGACATTGAGTGCAATTTTGCCTTTCGCCCCAATGATGACATTGAGTGGAGCGCACCAGCCGTATCATTAACATTTTACACATTTCTGTAGCTGCTTATGAATATGTTTGACAGCTCATGAATATTAGAGAAATAACGGGCGACGCGCTGACCATTAACGTTTATTTATGGGCAAGGGCGTGAGGAAAGCCAAAAATTAATGGGCGAGGCTTGCCGAGCCCGTTAATTTGGCTTTCCTCCTGCCCGCGCCCATAAATAAACATTAATGGTCAGCGTGGAGTCTGTTATTTCAATTATATTATCAACGAACCCCGAAAAACCGTCAAAATTTCTGAAAATTTCCCATGCGAACGACAACGGGGCCCCAGAACCTGTCAGTGAGTAGTGCGCGCTGCAAAAAATTTGCAAATCCGGAGATTTTTTAAAGCGCCTAAACTTGGCCCACATATGCTCCATTTTATTTTTGTGGTTGATTATGATCTTCGTAGAAATCACAATTTTCGTTTTAGCGGTAAAGTTAACGGGCACGAAAACAAACCATTACTGTGTATTTGTGGGCAGCCACGTGGTTCAGCTCGACAAATAAAAACGCAATGGATAGGGCATGGTAATATAATTACTGGTATGGGACAGCTTTCCTTTTCATAGTTTCTAGGTATGAGTCTGTGTAACAATATTTTTTATTGCTCCTTCAATTTTGGTCATGTCATCGCCTTTTTCTGAAACAGCTGCATTGTGTGACAACATTCATCTTCAGTTTGCAGATTCCTATCAATGTCATCTTTAAGATTTCTTACTCTTCTCTAATCAGTTTCTTAACCCTTAAAGTGCCATAGATTTTCCATGCAATCCAACTCCCAGGCCAAGGACTTTTTGAAACCAACTACTCAACATGTAACGCTTTTATCAGACTGGTTCAGTTCATTTTTTGCTCACGTGTTCACACATGTGAGCATATGTTGCAGCGATGTCTGTCTGTCTGTGTGTCTGTCTGTCTGTCTGTGTACTCAATATCTCAAAAACGGCTCATCAGATCAGAATCAAATCTGGTACATAGATTCATGCAGTTTGCAAATGGCAAGAACTGATTAGTTTTTGGTGGGTGTGGCTTGCTTACCTTTTGCTTATTTGCATAATTAATGATTTTAGAAAAAAACAGACATATTGACAATGACTGCATACAATTTGATGAGATTCGCTACAAATGTTGATCACGCCAAGATATATCAGCTGTGAAAGATATTAATGGGTGACATAAAAGATAATGGATAATTTGCATATTTAATGAGCTTTCCTTATTAGAGACATATATCTGATTTGACTTGATCAAAATTGACAAAACTTGGTATGTATATTGAAGATACTAAGATTTAACATTATTGAAAGTCATTAAGCATTTTTACTTCATAAAACTCTTAATTTGCATATTTAATGAACTTTTGAAATTAGGGATATTTATTTGAATTGACCAAAATTGATGAAACTTGCTATGAACATTAAAGATACTATGATATAACATTTTTGAAAGTCATTAAGCATTTTTACTTCAGCCAAATACTTATTTGCATATTTAATAAACTTTCCTAATTAGATATATCTGATATGACTTGACCAAAATAAATGAAACTTGTTATGTACATTGAAGATACAAACATATAACATTATTGAAAATCATTAAGCAGTTTTACTTCAGCCAATTCCTTATTTACATATTTAATGAACTTCACTAATTAGCAATATATATTTCAATTGACTCGACCAAAGTTGATGAATCTTGGTACATATATTGAAGATACTATAAAACAACATTATTGAAAGTCATTAAACTTTTTTACTTCAGCCAATTCCTAATTTGCATATTTAATGAACTTTCCTAAGGGATATTTATTTGTATTGACTAGACCAAAGTTGATCAAACTTGCTAGTATGTACATTGAGATACTATGATACAACATTATTGAAAGTCATTGAACATTTTTTATTTCAGCCCATTCCTAATTTGCATATTTAATGAACTTTCCTAATTAGGGATATATATTGGGATTTACTTGATCATTATAATTTACTTTATCATTTACATTGATGATTATACCATGTTATAACAATATTGAAAGTCATTTGGCATTTTTATGTCAGCTAATATATAATTTTCATATCTAATAAGCTTTCACAGTTTGGCATGTATAGCTTTAAGGACTTAACCAAAGGCAACTACACATGGTATATTAAGTGGCGATACAATGACAGTACTCAAAGAAACTAATTATTTTTATTTCAGTTAATTAAATATTTGAATACTTAATGACATTTAGAATTGATCTGTGGTGAATTTGTTTATTATGTTGATCATATCACTTTCAATGAAGTTACAAACAAGTAACAAAGGTTCAAATTTGCACATAAATGCAATACATAATGAAACAAGCTCCAGACCTGATTAAATATTCATGAAAACCGCTGATAAGTTACTAGAAATTTTGATTATTAGGCTGCATGGTGTCATTTTTTATTCCTTATATGGTACTAAACTGGGTTCAAAGGGTCAGGAATAGCCTCCTTCTTGTTGAGTTTAGCAATGCATGGCTAAGTTTATATGGCATAACGCATAGAACACAACCACTGTCGTTTTATATACCGACATGACACTGAGAGCGAGAATGCTGTGTCGGTTTATAAACCGACGTGGCACGTTAATTGTTAAACCTATTTGTTAAACCTCTTGATATTTGGTCAAAACAAAATTAGATGCTCAAATTGTTAGTGTATTTTATTAGTCCCCACGGACATCGTCCGGGGGGACTTATAGGTTTGGTCATGTCCGTGCGTGTGTCCGTGCGTGCGTGCGTACGTGCGTGTGTGCGTCCATCCGTCCGTTCACGCAGATATCTCAGAGATGCCTTTAGCGATTTCATTCAAACTTGGTACAAGGATTACTTCATATGTCATACAGATGCACGTCGATTTGTTTCGTGATACGATCCAATATGGCTGCCAGGCGGCCATTTTATTACGATTTTTTCATGTACAGAGCAATAACTCAGGCATGTTTCAACTGATTTTATTCAAAGTTGATACAAGGACATTGACCAATGTCATAGATATGCACTTCAATTTTTTTTGTGATACGATCCAATATGGCCGCCGTGCGGCCATTTTGTTATGATTTTTTCATGTACAGAGCCATAACTCAGGCATATCTCAACCGATTTTATGCAAAAATGGTACAAGGACATTAACCTATGTGATACATATGCACGTCAATTTGTTTTGTGATACAATCCAATATGGCCGCCAGGCGGCCATTTTATTATGATTTTTCATGTACAGAGCCATTACTCAGGCATGTTTCAACAGATTTTATTCAAAGTTGGTACAAGGACATTGATCAATGTCATAGCTATGCACATCAATTTGTTTCGTGATACAATCCAATATGGCCGCTGTGCGGCCATTTTGTTACGATTTTTTTATGTACAGAGCCATAACTCAGGCATATCTCAACCGATTTTATTCAAAGTTGGTACAAGGACATTGACCTATGTCATACACATGCACATTGATTTGTTTTGTAATACAATCCAATATGGCCGCTGTGTGGCCATTTTTATTACGTTTTTTCATGTCCAGAACCATAACTCAGACATGTATCAAGCAATTTTATTCAAAGTTGGTAAAAGGAGATTGACCAATGTCATACATATGCATGTTAATTTGTTTTGTGATAAGATTCAATATGGCTGCTGTGCGGCCATTTTGTTATGATTTTTTCATGTACAAAGCCATAACTCAGGCATATCTAAACCGATTTTAATCAAAGTTGGTACAAGGACATTGACCTAAGTCATACATATGCACATTGATTTGTTTTGTGATACGATCCAATATGGCCACCATGTGGCCATTTTAATACGATTTTTTCGTGTCCTGAACTACAACTCAGACATGTATCAAGCGAATTTATTCAAAAGTATTTTTATCACAGACCTAATGAAGAGGACTCTATCCTCTCTGAGGACCTGTAATCAAAGTACCTATTAACAAGTGGGGACTGTGTCATCAACGATGACTTGTTTTCAGATGCTTTGTCTGATTCAATTGAGAATTGAATGTGATAAACTGCATGGTTGTTTTCTTTGAAAATCACAATGCTGATTACATTGTGTTCATTCTAGTTTAACCATCTCAACAACATGGCTATCATCGAGGCAAGGATCTTACTTTGATTACACATACATTAATCTTTTATTTAAATTCTGTGGTCTTCCTTTTGTTTTTTGTAGTCTATACTTTGTGCAGAAACTCACTCAAAGAGCCTACTGGTAAGTTTCAGCACTTCTCAAAAGAAACAGTTGAGAAACTTGAAATACCTGTAAACTCTTATAAAAGATTGAATACAAGGATATTGTGCATTTGAATTGATTCATTTTGCAGATTTCATTTTTCACCAATAAATTATCATTTATATTATATGAAACTGACAATTTCTTAGAGAGAGTAACAATATCATGCTGACAATTTTACACATGATTTCCGACTAGGGTGCGGGAATGCTGGATTGCTGAGTATCCCCCTTAATAGCGAGGAGGCTAATAGCTAGGGTAGCCATGTGAATAGCTTGCTTTTAGCTCTTCTTGGTGGCTATTCAAGCTATTTACAATTTCAACAGGAAGTTTTTCTCCGCCAATACCTGTTCTTAGGGAGCTATTAACTAGGTACCAGCTAACCAGTGATAACTCCTGAGAAAGGCTGGCTATTCAGCTATTCAATCTATTAGCCATTCTTAGCCTCTATTAGCTGTTTTGAGCTAGCAGTTTGCTGGGTACCAGTTAACCAGTGATGACTTCTGAGAAAGGCTGGCTATTCAGCTATTCAATCTATTAGCCATTCTTAGCCTCCATTAGCTGTTTTGAGCTAGCGGTTTGCTGGGTACCAGTTAACCAGTGATGACTTCTGAGAAGGGTTGGTTATTCAGATTCAAGCTCTTAGCTGTTTTTAGCTGCCATTAGCCGTTTTTAGCTAGCCAGTAGATCAGCTAACCAGAGGACACATCCGGGAAGTAAGTTACGAATTTTACCTACTTATTCATAAAAGAGGTCTTACAAATAAAGAGAACCAAGAAGGTAGTATTGAGTTCTACATGGGAATAGTTTTGATTCATGCAGGTGTAAGTCTCTACTAACCATGGCACATGGCATTTCTTCTGCTTTGAGAACTAAAGAAATCGCAAAGTGTACGTAGTGAGGATTTCATTAAATTGTATGAAAATTGTTGTAAAATGAAATGATCAGGAGAAAAGGGTGATTTGTAGAACCAAGAAAATTAAATATAAAGTCACACGGCTGGCTGAACAGTAGAGTACATATAGTCCATTAGTCTCTGTTTGAAGAGGGTAGGACATTCACCTTGAGGCTTGATTAAATACCTGTGATGGCCATGAGTTTTGCATTGTCTATTGTTCAGAGACATAAATACGCAAATATGCATGTCTTTTGGCGGCTGAACACAAAAACTGTTTCGGTGGCTGAACACAAAAACTGCTAATATCCTGAGTGTCGAGGTTATAAACCCTCATGCTGAATAGCTTCTAAATGTCTCAAAGTTGGCTGGTTTGACAATCCAGCAATTGGGCACCTTTATGTGATTTCCTACATGTATGACATGCACAACTGCCACAACAGGCTATTAGGCAGCTAACAGCCCATTGCGGCTGAAAACGGCTATTACAGGTAGCTTGAATACCTGAGTAGCCAGGGAGTATCAGAGTCTCAAAGCAGAATAGCTGAAAAGCTGCCCAATATCCCTTAGTAGCTATTATTGTTTTCATCATGAGGTCCCAAACATAATGGCTGAATCGCCCATCGCTGTATACCCTTATTGTCGCCAAATAGCTACTAAATATGCGACTGTTATGGTGATCAACTATAATAGCTGAGTAGCTGCTAATATCCTGAGTGTCAAGGCTATAAACCCTCAAAGCTGAATAGCTGCTAAATATCTCAAAGTTGGCTATTTTGGCAATCCAGCAATCCCTCCCCTACGTGATTTCCTATATGTATGGCATACACATCAATCAGTTCAGAGATCTCCCTAAAAGGAACCTAGTTTGAAATGCATAGTGCTGCATGCACCCAGGTAGGTAATACACTCATTGACACATTGTATAAGGGATTGTCTTTACTGTGGATTGGGGGCTGGTGTCATGGGCCCGTTCAATGGGAAAACATATACTACCTTTATGCATTTGTATGTATTGATTCTTTGAAGCCTGGACCAAACTTTGCCCGAAGGTTTGTATTTGGTTTTTAAGTCTTTGATCAGAGGGCATTCTGACTACAATGCTGTAACAAATTTATAGTCAATTACACGTGCATAACTGAAGCATTCAATAGACCGATCAGCAAAACCTTGTAGAATACTACTTGTAATGGTCAACTATCTGCGAGTACAGAGATAACGTTAAAACTGAAGGGGATATACACAACTGACTATTTTCATTATTATTATTTTAATTTGAGCTTGGAGATTAAATTGTAGATTCATAAATGTACTGAGTAAAAAAGAAGTTCATGCAATATCCAAATTCAGTTTGAAAAATTGACTACTCAAGCTAGAAAAAAAATGCCATACTTAGAGCATGTCAGCTGACAAAGAATTAAATAGATAAATGCATTTGTCAATGAGATGATTCTACTTCTGTTGTCAGGACGCTGTTGCAGAACTGCAGGCCAGAGCAACTGTACTGGATCCAGAGCAATTAGATCATGTAGATGCAAGGATACAAAATCTCATCCAACGTCTCAACACTGTCAAAGTGAAAAAGAAATCCATAACAGATGCTGCCAGGGAGAGCAAGGTAAGCACATGACAGGATATAACTGATATCTTGTAATAGGAACACAACTTATTCAAAATTACACTTTATAGTATTAGTAATGTTTAATGTTTAAGATATTTCTATAGCGCTTTTTCTACAATAAAATATTCAAAAGTGTTTTACATCAAGTAAAACAATAAAAAGTATGCATTCAATAAAAATACAAAACAAGATTTAAACAAAAATCTCATAAAATGTCCAATAATATTAAAAACTAATGAGTGTAGTTGATAAAATTGTTTAAAAAGAAATGTTTTTAATTTTGATTCTAAAGGTTGAATTTCTGTTATGCACTTTTATTTAAGTAGGAATGAGTTCCATAACCTTGGACTACAAACTTCAAATACTCCATCATTATACTTGTTCAAAGATGTTGGTACTTACAATTAGTACATGTAATTGAGGCTGTATCAATAGAAGCTGCACCCTTAGTTCGCAACACTGCTCTTGATCAGTTTTTGCAACTAGGCAAATATATTTTGCGCACTACAAACAGTAAAATTTATTTGTCATATAGCACTGATATATATGTCACAAGTTTAAAAAGGTATATATCGACATGATATACATTATATGGAAAGATTAGCATTTGATAAAACAGAGGTATTGGTATTGAGAAGTCAATTGCTCTTATTTCAATGGAGTTTCTTTTGTGTAACAAATACTGATCGCATCATGACTTGCTATTTACTTTGTATTCCTGCATGCAATAATTGCTGGTCTTCAACATGTACGTTATGCTGTATATCTAATCTGAAAAGAGAAAATAATCTACTCATGTTGTATAATCATTTCAGTATTTCACTACTAATCATAGTGCTAACAAGCACTGTCTAACCTTGTACCTTTCTGCCCAATGTTTCATGCATATATACACTTAAGGCCCAGTCACTCAACAGTGAAAGTACAAAGCAGGTAAATCTGCCATTTTACAAATTTCATGTCATATATTTTATTTCATTCTGCTTTTTCTATAAAGACATATATCAGGATAGGTTTTCTACTTTTCCCCATAATTTGTTTCAACATTCAGTGGTCAAACTACATGTTCATAGGTTGTGTTCATTATTTATCAAAGACCAAACTGCCAATCAGGCTTTTGATCTCAAATAAAGGAGGTTTTTACACTTTACAAAAAATTCAAACGTATAACTTTTATTGAGGCCAATTTGCTCATCTTTGTAACATGGCTTTCTGTTCTCATGTTCCCATCAATACAGCAGAATGATTACATACAAGAGTGGGAGGCTGAGTCAAATACATGACATCTTAATTATGACACATTTTTGCCTCACATTGTTCACTGATTTGTGTTCAGTATGACAACCCTATCATTTGCATAGCCTTTATACGGGTTTTGCGGACCAAGATTGTATGATGGAAGTGTCTGAGCGTACACCGTATGACTGAGGTCCACAATACCTGCATCAGGGCTGTAAAGGTTTCATCATATACCGTATGGAATGAAAATTATGTAGTTACTGACGTGGCGACTGGAAATTGGAGCCTGAATCAGCAATTTCACCCAGCTGTATTGCCAGCCATATAGTGAATTCACTTGGTAATTAGTGAGTAACTTTGTTAACTCATCAGCGATATATTTTTCATTTCAGTCAGCTGCTTGTTACTTCATGTAAATGAAAATGAATAAAAACAATAACATCCAGGATAATTTCATAAACTTCTCCATTGACAATGGAGAAAAACTACTCTACTAATTAAAGATATTTCTTCAAGCTACACTTTTCGTTTCATTTACTGCTCTGCAAATTTCAACAAAATCTCCATCATATTTCAGAAACTGCAAGTGTGTGTTGTGTTGTGTTGTGAATGAGTGGTTTCTTTCAAACATAACAGCCAATGAGTGGTTACATGACTTTTTGTTGGCAAAACTTCCACATATGCATAGTTGGCTATAGCTTGAAAAATATCTTTATTTAGCAGTGTAGTGTCTGATATAAGCATGGATATCATTATTATCTTTGAATCCCATGAAGTAACAAGCAGCCACCCCTATGCTGAATTATTCAAACCCAGAT